>JAQIWK010000284.1:0-18607 GCA_034695265.1 Dissorhina ornata | reverse complement strand
TCTCTCCCTCTCCCTCTCTCCCTCTCTCTCTCTCTCTCTCTCTCTCTCTCTCCCTCTCCCTCTAACTTCTGAATCGAAAAAATGTGTTTTTCTCACAAAACATGTGATAAAAGTTTTAATTCAAATGAATAGATTTGACGACAGATTCGTGTGTCTGTGTGAGAGAAGATATGAAGAGAGAGAGAGAGAGAGAGAGAGAGATGTCTATATTTTGAACTATTGCTTCACTTGACTGAACAAAAAATATTATTTTATGAATGAATGCATCGATTTATGCTTGAAATCAATGTTTAGAAAAACTTTTTATTTTCTTTTAAAGTTTTGTTTATTAAACAAAACAAAAAACTAAACTAAATATGTTTTTATAGTAAATGGTAAATGAGTAAAGCAAATCTCTTGATATAGTTATTTGCGCCCTAAAAATGTCTGGCATTTGATCGGAAAATTATATAATTTTTGTTTTATTGAAGAAACATTTAGGAGGATATGTTAAGGCGCTTATGGAGTGCAGGCACTGGTTGTGATGGAAAAAAGTTTATAATGAGAAACACAAACACACAAAGTGTTAGATAGAGAGAGTGAGAGAGAGAGAGAGAGAGAGAGAAAGGGAGTGATGGAAATAGAGAGGCATTGGACGGGCAATTCAATATCACATATGCAATACATAGTCAGCCTTTGTATGTGTAATAAGCAGTGGGAGAGCGATAGGGAGAGAGAGAGAGGGATGGGATGCCGTGATATGTATTGTGAATATACAGAGTGCGCGCCATTGATATGAATATCTGCAGCGTTATATGACTGCCGACTTTGTTTGTCACTAATTTTGATTTTATTGCTTTCATAAATTCATTCATAACTTATTTTAAATTGTGTGACATTTTATCAATTATATCATCAATTGTGTGGACATTACTATCCAATCGATAGACGATTCAAGAGATGCAAAAAAATGGTAAGTTTTTTCTCTATAATAACCGTTTGTTTGTTTGTAAAAAATATGATTTCCCATTGTTTTACTCATTGATTCATTGAATAGCATGTATTGAACGCTTAAAATGTATTGTTTTTTGTTTCAAAACGCTTTTGTCGGCTGAGCTATGCATTTGATTTACACTTTTTTTGGTTATAAATTAATTAAATTTATATTTAATTCACAAAACTATTTATTTAAAAAAATATATTTAATTTAATTTATAAAACTTTATAACTTTTATTTAAGTTTACAATTGAGATTTAAATGTGTTTTTATCATTGCATTTGACTTTTGGTCTATTCATTGAATTTATTTGAAAATTTAATTTATATAACAATTAATTTGAATTATTATTTGTTAAACATATCAATTGTATAATTAATTTTCATTGACATTATCGCCCAAAAAGATATACCCTTTTTGATTGATTCAAACAAATCTTATGAAACAAATCACTTTTAAAACAACACTTTTAATTGTGACATCACTTCCAGTGCTAATTATACGTCAAATCAATAGCTTTTTTATTGAATGAAATTCAAAGCCATTTATATATTATATTTGATTTCAAAATATAAAATATTGATTGTTATGTCAGATAATCAACTGTTGATTATTAAGTTTGTAATAAAAGTTTTAAATTATAATTCAAAACACAATTTAAATGTTTGATTGTTTTGCAAGATATGTATGCCTTATAATGATATTTCCGGACAAACAATATAAATATGAAAAGTAATTAAAAGTTTGTTTTTTTAATTTTAATTATATAAATTTTAATTATAAAACAAACTTGGCAATGAATTGTATGTGAATTATAACTATTGTCTTGATCAATTTAAACTTTGGACTTGGTTTTATCAAAACATTTTTCTATTATTTATATCTAAAACTATTTATAAATTATAATTTATATAAATTTTGTTTTTATTTGTTTTGATATCTATTTATAAATTGATTAGTATTTTTTTGTGTGAAATTGAAATTAATATGTTTATATTAATTTTTTTTATATAAAATAGTTTTTGAATAAATTTAAATATCTATAGACTTTGATTTATTAGCCGGTACATTTAAACATCTTACTACTAACTTTTTAAAAGTTATATTAAAATACCTTTTTTTTGAAGATTTATTGCATTTATTTGACTATTAATTAAACGCTTAATAGAAATAAATGGGAAAATAATTGTATTTTATAATATTAATTGATATGAAAATTGATTTATTAATTGTTTAATTTTGATGAAAAAGTTTTTTGTTTGTTTGGATAACAAACTAAACTAAATTTGTATCCACTCTTACAGTTATATAACATAGAGTTCACTACTATTTCGGGTGATATATACCTCTCCAGACATATAATAGTTTTTTGACACAAAACCGATCGATATTTACCATTGATTTTGAAAATCATCTCAAAAAGTGGGAGTGTTTTTCAATTCATCCAATTTGTATCTAATTTTTATATATTTGATCAAAATATTTGCTCAAATTTATGACTAATTTAATTAAAATGTATATTTGAATGACAGTTGTATTTGTAAATAGCCTTATATTTAACTAACTTTAATTGAGATCATCATTGGTTAGGCCTTCATATCTGTTAAGCCCAATAGTAATCATAGAGAGGTTTGTGTGGATCCATTGAAATCTGACTAATTTAACCATTAATTGATTGATATTGTAATTGTTAATATTCATTATATTTGCTTTAAATTGATTGATTATTTAATATTTATAAACTATTTTTTTTAAATGAATGACAATTTGATTTGGTAAATGTCTGCTTACATGGCATGCTTTGAGACAAATGTATGTTTTAATAGGCTTTTTGTTTTTGTTGTCTTTGCATCCGTTGATCGCATCACTGAATCCTAAACTAACTTTAATTTTCAAACCAAACTAACACTTTATACGACTATTACTCTCTATATATTTAAATAGCGACCACTGATTACGAGAGCGGCTATACTTCCAGACGCTATGCGGGTGAGTGTCCGGCACTACACATACATCTCTATGACTTTTATCTGTTTATCTGCAAGAGATTTGAATTAATTCACTAAATTGTTTGCCACTTTATTTCAAGGACTTACTAACATTGTATTTATATTAATATTAATTTAATTGCAAACTAAAATACAATTTAAGATTTATGTAAACGCATTTTTCTATTAGGATTTGTTTAGACATTTATATAAATTATAATGCATTGAGATTTAAATTTGTAATATAGATAGTGACTTGAGATGAATGATTGTTTTTTTTAGTAGATTTGGAAATATATTTTGTTAGAAAAATCAATTAGAAATATACAGAATATGTTTAAAACATAAACTAATGGCTATTATTAATGTATATTTATTTTTCTTTTCACGCAAAACATGATTATTTTTGGGATTCATTTATAGCTGTAAGTAATCATCTCTTTTAATACAAAAAACATTGATTTTATTATTATATTTTAAACAAAATTATTTCAAAAGATATATTGAATTTAATTAAAGCTTTTGAAAAGAGGTAATCATTAACTAACAAAGGGTTTGGTGTCTATTATTATTGAAATTTATTTTTCAATATTAAGTTATTAATAATAACTTGTAAAATGTTGTCATTCATTGAATTTTGTTTAGTTATGCATTTCATTTACAAGATTTGTAATTAATTTGTTGGTGATTGAATTGAAAGTTTAATGTATATATTTTCAAACAAAACCTAATTATTATATTTTCATTTGAGTTTCATATATAAAACAAATTTAAAAATTGTGTATATATTTGAGTTTATAATGAGATTTTATCTAAAGTTTAATATATCAGAGATTTTTAGTGGTTTATGATTGCAATCAAAGAGGTTTTAGTGAAGAAATATTGTGCCGTAAAAATGCATTTTCATTGATAGCATACATTGTTTGGTCACAACCGGTAATTAACTGACGGAACCGACCAAATATAATGAGAGTAAATAAAGTCACGATATGTTTAATGTCTGATTAATATTTCCACATAAATTGGATGTGATATTGGATTTGATATATTAAACTAATAACATAAATATGAAGACATTATTATCTGCCATTAGTTGGCATTCAATCGATTGATTTACTCGTGTTTTTTGTATACATAATAATGAAATACCAAATACTGTCATCACTTCCATTATCTACTCTTTTATATTATTTCCGTTTGATTTCTGATGTTTTTTTTTGTTTTAAAAGTAATTTTTGTCGCAAATTTCCGTTTACGATATGTTTTTATCAAAATATAGACTACAAGTTATAGTTAGTATTGTAAAAAATATTTTAATAGCAATTGGTTTACAATTTATGAAATATAAATAATAAATTATAAGCAATTTTACATTTTGTCTAAACATTATAGTCGTTATTATATAAAAAAAGTTAATGAATTGCAAAATTACATGAAATTTAAAATTTATTTTTTTTGTGAAAATGATTAATCGATTTTATAAAATAAACAAAAATTATTGTTTTTCTGAAATTTTATGAACTTTTTAGAAACTAATTGTAGTTTTATTTGATTAAAACTACTAAAATATTTAAAACAAATTATTTTAAACAATTGTCTAATTTTGTTATTTGATATTTTGTGTTAAATATTGCAGTTTTAGTTTCATTTGAAATATAAACAAAACGATATTTGATTAATTGCTTGTTTTGCTGCCAAAAAATAAAGTTTTTTATCCATTTGTTCACAAAATAGATGACAAATGTTAAGCTAATTGTTGATTAGGAAATACATTTGACACAAAACATTGTATTATTTAACTTCTATTTAAGGCTTTAATTATTGACTTAAGATTATGAATATTTGTCAGAATAATGATAAGAATATTGACACGAATTGTAGTCATAATTCCCTTTTATTGCCATTCATTTAATCTCTTTTAATGTATTTATTGTAATATAAATTTTTGCATACAAATTGACATCAAATATACCTACACTAGTGATTGTCGCATACATTGCGAGTATATATTTTTGCTTATAATATGATTGGTATAAGTCATTGATAATTGAAAGTCATCCCGAAGTTTGAAGCCTTTCAGATGTTTTTCAGTCATGTTATGCACCAAAATGTAACGATTGGATGCTTTAAGCGTATGCCTCGACTCCAGGCTTTTTGTTGAGTCGGTTTATGAGAGTTTGGATGCTTTTGATGTTCACATCGCTTCTGTCTCTCGTGAAGTAGACTTCTCTTTCATCTAATCATATATTTCAATGTTTAGTCTCTTTTTCTCTCTATATCAGTGAACATCTGTTTTCTCTTTGCTTTTACATTTGAATTCAATATAATCTTCAGACACACATATACAGAGAGAGTCTTAGAGTCACTCACATCTCATGCCATACATAGATCTTTGACTAATTCTTTGGGCGATTAGTCCTCAAAATGTTTCTATTTATGAGTTAATGTTTGCAAAAAAGTTTTTTGCTTTCAACGGATTTGTAGTGATATATGGATTGAGTGCTAAAAAAATACTGTTTGATCTCTCGGAGCAGTAATATTAGCAAATCTGCAAATATGTATGTGAACTCAAATACTATACGAAATGTGCCCAAAGATTTAGGTGCTTTTCACACTTTGGTGACCGGTTGGGAACAGGTCAGTGCCCGCAAACGGCTCACACCTACTACTGAAACATATCCTTTACATTCACCATCACAATCATCGGGTAACCAATTTATAAGTATTGGTCAACCCATTATTCAACCCATACAACCGCCGCCTCCTTCGCCCACTATTGTTCCCAAATCTTCGGCTCTTAAGGAGCAGTTCTTACGAGACTTATCGCCACTTCCAACGACTCCGACCACTCCTCACTCGGCAAACGCCCGAACGCCTACTACACCCACTTATGGCGGATCGGGATATCGGTTTGCGGGCGTCGAGCGGTTGGCTCACAGGGAAAAGATTTATGGACCGCAGATACCCATACCATTGATCTCTAGTCCCGATTCACGTCAAGAGAACCTATCCGTAAGTAGTATTGTCTTTGGACTCGCGAGTAGTGTTCACCGCATTTACGTTGTATTTGTTTTTTTGTGGATATTTGTTGTGTATGTCTAGTATCTTGACATCGCTATTAGGTTTGACTTAATTTTTGAATTACAATCGATTTATCAAAGATATCGTTGCTTTTGATGTCATTTTTATCTTCAAATTGTATATAAAAGTCAAATACTTTTTCCAAAGTATTACTCATTTGGTTTTGAAGTTTGAAAAAAGTGATCCTAAAGTCAAAGTAAACTTTTTTTTTAAAAGTTGCTAAAAATACTACAAACTTTACGTTTGAAAAAATATTAAATCTGTATTTGAATTGAAATATGTATTCATTTTTACATGTAATGGATTTGTATATCTTGTATACCAGTAGTTTATTGAGACTAGATTTGAGTTTTAATTTCATTTATGTGGTGTTTTCACTTCGTATTGCAATTCATTATCTGTAATATAAGAAATTAATGTCAACTCATATTCACTTATAATTTTTGAGAGTATTTTTTGACAAACATTTGTCTTGAGTTTCAATATCTTTTAAAAATCAATGAATGAAAGCATTAAAGATAAGGGTTTTAAAAAAATTTTAAAATTTAGTTTTCATTAGGTATTTGATCTATAAATTCATGTAATTATATGTTATTTTGTCATTTGTTTGAAGCTCAACGCCAAACGGGATCTCTTTTTTCGTGATAACCCAACGCCTCCCAACTCTTTAGTGAACTCAAGTCCCGCCACTAAAGATATCTATTTGTCAAGAGATAGAGATCGCATCGATATGACCAACCGATCGGAAGACATGAAGCCGGCGCCCACTAAAGACTCAGACGTATTCGTAGGCTTTTCCGATCTGCCCAATCAAATACACCGCAAAACTGTCAAAAAAGGCTTTGAGTTTACATTAATGGTTGTCGGTATGTGTTTATTACTTTATCAATTATACAGTGATTTGATATTTCAAGAAATGGTTAATAAATAGTTTGTTTGAAATTGATTGTATACAACAGGAAAGTCAGGTCTAGGAAAGTCTACTTTAGTGAACTCGATGTTCTTGACGGACATATATTCGGACGAATATCCGGGTCCATCGAGACGGGCCACGAAGACCGTTGAGGTCGAGACCACTAAAGTGTTGCTTAAAGAAAAGACAGTGAATCTCCACTTGACTATTGTCGATACGCCCGGCTATGGCTGTGCTGTCGATAACACCAATTGTTGGCAACCGATTACAAACTTCATTGAAAATCGTTACGAGGAATATCTGAACGCAGAAACTCGTGTCCATCGGACCCATATTCAGGACAATCGTGTCCACTGCTGTCTATATTTCATATACCCTTCTGGTCACTCTCTGGAACCGCTCGATATTGAGTTTATGCTTCATTTGCACGATAAGGTTAACATCATTCCCGTGATCGCCAAATCAGACACTCTGACACCAGAAGAATGTCTTCAATTCAAGAAAAATGTATATTTTATTTAAACGAATTTTAATTAAAAAAGTAGTAATTAATTGAATTGAATGAATAGGTTATGAATGAAATAACTCAACATAAGATCAAAATCTATGAATTTCCCGAATCGGAAGACGAAGAAGAAGGAAAGGGTCAAAAGCAACTCAAAAACCGTATCCCATTTGCAGTCGTCGGCAGTAATTATGTGATTGAGGCCAGTGGTGAACGAAAGCGCGGCCGTAAATATCCGTGGGGTTGTGTCGACAGTAAGTCAAACCTTTTTTAAAAAGATTAATTAAAAATTTTTAAATGAATTAAAAATATAATAAAATGTAAAAATAGTTGAAAATATGGATCATTGCGATTTTGTGGCGCTCAGAAACCTATTGATTAGGACTTATATGTTGGACTTGTTGGACACGACTAACAATGTTCACTACGAAAACTTTCGGTGCCGTAAATTGACGGGAATTGGACCCGAAAACAAGTCTAAGACCATCAAAGACGCTAATAAGTGAGTAACCATTGTCTTTGTTAACTAACTATTGATTGTTTTCCCGAAAAACTTTTCCTTTAAAAAAGCTATTGATTAGTGTATTGGTTGTGAGACTCTATTCGCCGAAATTACTTACTTATTATTACTCTTTAAACTATTTCTATTGTCTTATACTTTATATCACTATCTGTTAGTTATTGCTCACAAAGGATATCGAAGAACACCTCTCAGATGGTGTTCTGGTAAGTAATAGATTAATGAATAATGGGATAAATGATAGAAACGGGTGTTTTTAGTTTGATTCAAATTTAGTTGTATTCATTTTTATGTTTATTTTGAATTGTTTTTAAATCTAAAGCATGAGTTTTTCTCTTATGATTCTTACTTTTTTCGGCACATTATCTAAACATATTTGCTTTAAATTGTGTTTTGTTTGTTCACTAATTTCTTACAAAAATAAGTTGTTTGAAAGAGTAATGAGAAATGTGTTGATTAGTAATGATTTGAATGGTTTGGATGAATAGGAATCCATTGGCGCAGATGGAAGAGGAGAAGAAGGAACACCAGTCGAAGATGAAGAAGATGGAGGCAGAGATGGAACAGGTGTTTGAGATGAAAGTCAACGAAAAAGTCAACAAATTAAAGGATTCTGAAGCCGATGTATGTAATCATAGATATTCGGTCGAAGTCTTACATACTTCTACCACTTCTACTCATATGTGATCTCAAAAGTGATAGTTATTTTTGCCTTAATTTCCAGTTAAATCTTATTGAAATTCAAGCGGTAGACTAATAATAGTCATTGAAATTGAAGCGATTTTATTTTTAATTTGAATAAATTTTGTTTTTAAGTTAGTTTTTTTATATAAATATAATTGTTTTTAACTTTATATATTTTATAACTCAAATAGCATTTAATTTTTTTAATTTTTATGTAAAGCGAAAAGTGATAAATAAAATGAAACAATAAGTTAGAAGAAAATTAGATTGAATTTTGAAAGCAAATAAAGTACTGAATAACAAATGTTATAACAAATTTGAATTTTTTGATGTAATAATTAGTTGACGAGACGTAACGATGAAATGATTAAGAAATTAGATCAACAAAGACAAGAGTTGGATGATAGGAGAAAACAGTATCAAAAAGATTTGGAAGCGTTTGAACTGATCTCGAAAGACATGGAAGAAATACGAAGAGTTAATACAATGGACAACAATATGAGAGAGTAAGTGATTGATTGATAACTATTTATTGGATAATTATTTTATTCAATGTTTCTCTCTCTTTGATTTGTGGCTTTGGTTTGTGGTTTAAAATTATATTTGGTTTTCAATAACTAATAGTTTATTATTCGGTTAATTAGTTATAAATATAAATAAATTAGTTTATTATATAACCGAATAGTAAACAATTGATGATTGGTATTGATTATCTGTGTATTTAATTGCTTTTGTCTTATTAATTGATTGCATGTCTAATATAACTTCAGGAAAACGCTGCCATTAATGCCATATAATAAAAGATAGTTTTTGGTAATTATTGCTTTAAATTATTGTTTTAAACAAAACTAACAAATATTTCAAACCAATTAACACTGAAATAAATGGATTAATTAAAAGACAAATAGGTGTTAGTGTTGATACAATTTTAATGTAAATGGATTTTTAGGGATACCGTTGACTACAGCGACGACTATTTTATGCCTTCTTCCGGCTCAGAGTCTACTCTTAACTCAAATCACCGAAATTCACGCATTTTTGGCAAAAAAGCGTTTTGGAAAAGAAATGCTTAATTACTTATCGCATGAATCCTATCAAACATTTTTCTCATTTTAAAACTTATTTTCATTTATATTTTACTTTTTTAAAATGATTTTTTGTTTTTTATTTATTTTAATGTATGATTTGTTGTCTTTTTTTAATATGATTTACAATAATTAGTATGAATTGGAATTCAGTGACAACTGATGACCAGAATATGAAGAGAAAGTCTAGACATAAACGTAAAACAAAAGCCAACTATACTTGTCGTCAAATGTAGACTTTTCTGACACTGTTTTATAACTTATTTTTTATAATATTTATATTTTTTTATAATAATAAAAATGCATTAAAAAGTTGATTTGAAAATTGTTTGCTAATTAATGCCAATAAATAATATACTAATCATAATTATAATAATTAAAAAACAAGCGATTAATAGTTACTAACAAAACCTATTTTTTCAAATATATTTATTTCTGGTTTTAGATTACAATTTGACGGCAAGAATAAGGAAAAGAAGAAAAAGGGATTGTTTTGAAACTAAATGAACAAAAAACTTCATAAATATTAACAAAATAACTAGTATTTCAAATGTATTCACACATTATTATCTTACCATCGCATACATGGATGTGTCCGCACAAGTATTTTAAACTGACTTTAAAACTATTGATTACCAAAATAACAACAATTATAAATTCAAATCGACTTCAAATAACTTTTTACTATTGACTTCAAAGTTATTGATTTTTAAATATTATTTAAATATAAAAATTTATATACAATTTCTTTCATAATTTACTTGCTTTTTGATAGACTTTTTAATGAATAATAATAACAACTATAAATAAAAATATACCTTGATAATTCTTTGAATGAATAAGTAGAAAATGTTGGCCAAAGTTTATTTTATATTGATTTTAAATGCAGTTAGAATTTAATTTACATTGCTTTTATAATGAACTAAATTGCCAGTCACAATTTATAGTTACAATGATTTTGTGTTATTTTAAAAATCTTATTGACTTTTTTTTATTTTTTTTTAAATCCAAATGTTTTTACAAATTTTTTTTATCGATTAGAAAAATAGTTTATAATTTGTGTTCACTTTCTATACAAAGATTTTGTTTTAATTTTTTTAAAACTATAAATACATATTGATTTTTATTGACTTTTATAATTAGTTTCAAATTAAATACTATACAACTAATTGAATATAATTTATAAATAATATTATTGTAATTTTTTTAAATAATTATTTATAATTTTTTAAATTTGTTTTTTAGTTTGTTTTGTAAATAAATTTTTATTAAATTATATTTAAATTGATTTAAAGATTAAAAATATATAGAAAAGAGTAATGCATTCAAAGAAGTTATATTAAAATATTGGCTCAAAAACTCAATTTATTTATAATTAATTAAATAATTAAAAATAATTAGAGTTGTAATTAATTTTGAATAAAATATTTTTCATTTAATACTCAAAAAATATATATAAAAAATAAAATATAACCAAAATTTTGGGTTTCAATTGTAATAATTTTTATTAAATTATATTTATTTTCAATTTAGTTGTATAACAATTGTATTAATTAATTAAATAATAATTATTTGATAATAAATATAATTTTTACTTAAATCACAACATTTTCTAAAAACTCATTTACATTTTAAAAAATCTATTATTAAATCTAAATTTATATATAAATCTCAAAATTAACTAAAAAAAAGTTTCAGTCATTTGTTTGTTTCATACGATTGCAACACATTATCGATGAGAGAGTTGGACAGACTTTTAGCCGAAATATTTTCATTTAAAACGCTTTCGACTATACTTTTGGGCGGTTTTCCGCCGCCGTGTCGTAACACTTCTTGTCGGTAGACCTGTCCGGCCGACGACGAAAACGGATCTTTTTGAAACAGTTTGTGCCAAATACTGGCCGCTACTGATTTGGACACCAAATACGAGTAGTATTTAGCGCCATAACCCACTAAATGACCGAACCGTAACTGCCAGGCCGTGTTGGGCACAGCGGGGAGACTATAATAATGGTTCTGTATTTTGGACAACACTTGGGTCGTGTCCTTTAAATCGGCCATTGGTTTAGAGCTATGGTATGACTGGTCTAACGCCGAGTAAAACACTTGCGACTGTAGATCACTGGCCGTAAACACTCGTTTGGATTCGAGCCATACGTCGAGCAATTGTTCGGGTATTTGTTGTCCGCTCTGGTAGTGCTTCGCAAATGTCTTCACCACTCGACGATCGGACGCAAAAAACTCCATTAAAATGGAGGGAACTTCAGCCAAATCTGTGGAACATCGGGTGCCAGTGATGTGTTGGTATGGGGTTCGGGCCAGCATTGAGTGCATGGCGTGTCCCATCTCGTGAAACAGATTGTCCACCATATGTGGTGTCAACAGTGATGGGGCCGTTGGGTTCGGGTTCGGCAGACTTAGCGACAGCACAACAATTGGCAACTGATAGGAACCGTCGGACAATTGACATCCGCCCTGAATCGTGAAGTGACAGTCGTTGTGAGGCTTTGATGAGCGCTCAAAGAAATCGCAATAAATATAACCTAATGTTGTGTTTGTATTGCAATCAATAACCGATAGTTTGATGACATCCCTGTGCCAACTCTCGCCCACCATTTGGTCACTAATTTCAAATTTTGTGTTAAATAATGCGCTAAATATAATGTTGAGTCCATCCATACACGAGCCCAACGAGAAGTATGGCGAACAGAGACCGATGTCGTGACTAAACTTTGTTTGTTTATAGAGGTTTGTGAAGAAGGGTACGTCCCATAACTTCACATTTTTGGCGTATTTATTGCTCAAAGTTTTCAGATTAAGCATCGATTTAAAGTCCCGTTCGGCTAATGGTCTCAACCGATCGGTTATGCAATCGATTAGTTCCCAAACAGTTTCAGGATTATTGGCAATACTTCCGTTGATAGCTCTTTGAGAATATGACTCAAAACCGCATATTTGAGCCAATTTTAAGCGAGAGGTCAACAGTTCCTGCAAAAGACTCTCTTGATGTTCGTCTGGATATAAGAAGACCCGATAAGCGGCTTCTCTGATCAGTTCATTGTCCGATTCGTTGAAGAGACCAGTGATTACAATATGATCGCCGTCTGTATGAAAACAATTGCGAATTTCTTCGGGAAGTTTACCCTTTGGAACGGTTCTGGACTGAGAGGTAGCGCTCATGAAATAAGAGCCGACATGTAGTATGTGTTGATTGAGTTGGAGGACGAGTCGGCGTTTGTCTTCATCCAAGTGAATACCGCTCTGTTCAAAGTCAAACAAAAACAGTTTCATCACATAATCATCCAACGGGTCGGTCGGCAATCGGTCACCCGTTTGGGACACATCTCGAAGTGCTTCGTAAAGTGGTTTATTTGTGTTGAGTCTCTCGACTTCGGTGCTGATAGCTATGGACGCCTCTTCGGCCGAATGTCCAAACCGTAGGGACGGATGTCCGACGCGTACAAACTCTGCCATATCGGCCACTTTGCACAGACAATTGGACAACTGGTCAAACACTTCAACCATTTTACGATGTCTTTGAGGACTAAGGGCTTCCTTAACGAGTCGATCCGACTCTGAGATAGCATTTTCGCGGAACAAATAGAAACCCGACGGCTCTGTCAACAATGGATTATCAAAGAGTCCAGTCTTTTGCTCGAAAAGTCGCGGAAATGATTGTGTCTTCGGATTGAGTCGATTAAATTCGGCGGTCAATGGACTCACTGTCCAGACGTTGCGGACAAACGACTTGTTTATGAGTTTATTAAACATTACTTTTTTTGTGAAGAGTTTATCACAAAAAACAAAACAAAACTGTTTTTAAAGTTTTAAACACAAAAGTTATGACAAAAACTTCACAAATCGTACTCTTGTTTCATATCATCAATAACTCGTTTAACTGATCCAGTCTTAAGCCAAGTCTGTTTCATACGGTGTCTATCATCCACTAGTGGTATAAAGGGTTGGATGTTATGTCTTCGGCGAAACTTTTCAATTTCGTACCAAAATGTGCGACAAATCTTCAAGTTTTCAATCTCTCGCCGGCACTTGTCGTCCGAGTCTTTGCCAAACACTTCCATACATTTCAATGACTTCTTCTGTTCACCAAAACAAGGATTGCTTTCAATTTGTCTCCTCTTTTCGGCCAACGATTCTTCCCGAAGGTTACGCCCGGAAGACATCACCAGTAATTGGTTCACAACTTCTACCACAACAACAACAATAAGACATCACTTTTTCAAACCAAACAAACCATTCATTCAAATCAAATGCAATCAAAAATACAAAACACTTTTGCAATCAAAACATCAAATTTCATGTGCCTTTTGAGTGGAGATCCACACAAACAACGTTACCATCAATTAGTTTGCAATCAAATTAAAACTTTACAATTAATTACTAAATTAAATGCTAATTATTATTATTGAATTAAATTTGAAAGCAATTTATTATTATTATATTTTTATGGCATTTATATTAATAATAGTAATAATAAGTGGCCGGTAAAGGCTTAAACACAAACATCATCATAATTAACCAATTAATTTAAATTATAATTGAATACAAACCATGGTTATAATAATTTCTAAATAAATTATAATTAGATTGCAAATCAAAATAACGTTAATTAATAGTAAATTAATTGAATAATGAAATTAAATTAACAAATTATTTGTTTAGCAAATAGTTTATAATATAAACTATATTTGTTTTGGTGTAATATTGAGGCACTGATTGTCAATTAAGTTAATTTATAAATCAATTTTAAAAAATATATTTCAAATCAAAATCAGTTAAATAGTTTGCGACCAATAAGTTGTTTATTTTAAATTACATTCAAATTGGATTTCAATTCAATATAAGTCTAACAAAACAAACAAAAAATAATTAAATAGAAAATGTGAGCAAAAAAGTTATAAACAAACAAAAAAGTGAGAATATATTTTCAATTAAATTCAACCATTAAATGAATTATTAAATTATGAAATCAATTATTTTGTTTTATATAAGACATTTTGAACTTAAATCTAATTGGTTTAGACAAAAGCTCTAATAAATTGGAAATTAATATTAAAGTATGAATTAATTAGATTTGACTTTAAACTATACATTTTATGTTTCATTTTTTTTACAAACAATTTGTATTTTGTTTTTTAATAATAAGTTATTAAATCTGAAAATCGATGCAATTATATAATCAATAGCTTTACCGGTCGTTCACTAAAAAAAAGGGTAATTTAGTAGTAATGAAGGGATCGTAACCACCGCTGCAAATGAGAAATAGTATCAAAAAGTTTCGCTTTATTTAGCAGTAGTGGCGGCGAAATTGGGATTATAGTTCACGTTAGAGCTATTGGTTCGCCGATTGTCACCTCCTCTGTCGGCTCTGTCCGGTCGGTTCACTCGATTCTGTTGAGGTCTCGGACCGCGAGTTGCGGTCGCGTTGTTGTTGCTATTGTTGGCGTTTCTCTCTCCAAATGTATTGCTTCCGTAAGCCGATGAACCGTTTACTCGTCCCTCAAATTTATTACTTTCAAACGTTCCCATTGTTTGGCTCTGATATCCTACACATCCATTACAATCAAAAGTTTTAAATTATAATTTAATTTCAAAATCATTACCCAAAAAACACAAACCTTTGTTAGTATTTCGGCCTCTATTTCCATATCCATTGACATTCTTCTTGGGATCTCCTCTATCAGGACGGGGTCCGCGGTTTCTATTGTTTCGGTAATTGTCGTCCGATTGGTGTCTCTCTTGACTAGTATTCAGGTGTTTGTCGTTTGTGTTGACATTCATTGGAAACGTTTGTTGATTTGCGAAATTAATATCTGAAGTCATGTTTTGTGTCATATCTGTAGTTTGTAGGGTGAGTCCAGACATGGCAGTGGCGACGGGAGCGGTAGGGAATACAACGCCGGTGTTTGGCATTCCCGCAAAGTGTTGGTTTGTAAACGTTTGCGTCGGAATCGCCTGTTTATCAAAATGTGAAGATTTTTGTTGAATAGATGTATTATTTGGATCGGGAATAGCATTATTAACTAATTGCTGGCCGGATCCGTAGTGATAGGCCAGTATTGCCGGGTCTTTCTCTACAGATGGTTGAGACATAAAAGTGATCTGAGACGAGGGAAACTGGTGCCCAATTGGCTGGTAGTTCTGGTTGTAGTCGTTTGGGTTCGGGTTCGTTGGCATCGCTTGGAATTGAGCCGAACTTTTCTTTAAATCCAAAAACAATACAAAAGGTTAGATCAGAGTCTATGCAGACATCAAAAATCAAACTTACTTTTGAATTTGGGTTATAATCGCTAGTTTTGGTCGAAACATTGGCTGCTTTCGTATTGATATCAGCGGTTGTGGTAGTGGCGGCCGTGGAAACGGGCGTCTCTTTGTCGAAGTACTTCGAGGCAGCGATACTAGACATGAGTTCTTTGAGCTGATGGTATGTCACTCCAGTCCACGCCTCTTTCGATTTGCCGTCCGATAATGCCATCAACTTTTCGGTCGTCGTTTCCAGTTTGCCTTCAGACGTGTCAGAGATCTCACCAAACAATTTGTCCAAATTATTCAACTGATCGTCAGATAATTTCTATAACAAATCAATTCAATTATAAACTATTTTTAAATACAATCTATTTTTTCAAACTAACAATCGCTCCGTTGATTCCCTTCGCAAAGTCTAGCCGAACAGTGGTATCAAATCGGGACAGAATGTCTTGGAATTTGATGATAGTCTTCAACCTTTCCAACTCCTGCTGTTTGTTCTCAATTTGTTTGTCTAACATCTCTTTCTTCGCCACTTTCTTCAGTTGTTTTGTATTCTACAGCAAACAGTGAGAGAGAAAGAGAGGAATAGAAATGAGTAACTCTTTTGTGCATAAAATTGTCTAATAATTGGGTCATATTATGGGATAACTAAACAAGTGGTACACAAAGTGTGGGCGGTTTGAGTGCCATAAATGTTCATATAAAATATGTATATAATAGATCACCTCGGTCAACACTTCACATATGGATTTGTTCAGGTCTTTCATCAGGTCAATCATCTCCACCACTTGATCCAACTTCTTGACGGCCTTTTGCTGTTCGGGTTCTAACTCTTGGCCCTTATCTGCCATTTCCCGCAACTCTTGCAGTCGACTCTGTAATACATTTCATACAAAATTATATTTCAATCAATTGTATCAATCATTTAATCAAATATTTCAATCAATGTTAACATAAATATCAACAACTATTGCATCAAATGATGGCCTCATTTGACACCTAATTTGAAACGCAAATTGTCTGACAAATGGCGCTACTCTTCAGCCAATTCAGTCTCAATTGTTTGTGTCATTCAAACAACACTTTATTAAAACATTTATTTTAATTATAAATTTAATTAAAAGACAATAATTTTCAAGACAAAAGTCACGCCTTTTTGTCTCTCAATTAGTCGTCACAATGGGTTTGACAAGACATCAAATGTGGCACCAATTGCCACATCAATTGATCCAACCGTTAGTACTACTAGTGGTGATGGTAGACATCATAACAATTAAATAGCATTTCAAATATAAGTGATTTAAAAGATGATGCAAACAGTGGTGAGACAAATGGTGTCTCATTGTAATGGATGGCGTGGTGTGAGAGGTATTCAAACAAATATAATATACAAACCTTTCTCTTCTCCAGATTTCGGATCTTCTTGTCGACCAAATTTTGGACCAATTTCTGCGGTTCGTTAATATCGGCCATCGATTGGTCAGATTTCTTGTCTTTGTTAAGCGATGGCATTGTCTTTCAAATGTCTCACAACTGTATGGATGTGTTTTGTGATGAATATGCGATTGCAGTGCAAAACCAATTGCAGTGAACGCTGTGTTATAAATGTGTTCAACAATACAATACAGCAAATGATTCACTCATTTCACTCGCAAACTGGCAGAGCTATCGCACCACAACTGAGTCGACGCACAACACCACATATAACTCTCTCTCACATACACTCTCCCTATAAAATACAAGTCTCTCTCTCTCTGTCACTCTCCCAACCAGTGTCTACCTGTCCATCCAGTCCCGCACCACCTATTAAGTTATACACATATATAATCTTGGTTCATTCAATTCAATTACAATAGTATTTTTTAAAACACCTTTATTATGTACAAGTCTTGTTAATATGCAAAAGTTGTAGACTTTATATATGATCACTTTTACATGTCTTCAAATTAAATGTAATGTCACTTTTCCAGACCCTTTGCAGACTTTGCATCATTTCATTGGATGCATAATTGGCTTCAAATAAATATATTTGAAGTTTGAAAAAGTTTTTATCATATTCTAGTCTAGTCTCACATATCTTCATCTCATTTAGTTTCAAACATTTGGTTTCAAATTTAATTAGCAATTAATACTATAGTTTTCGTTAATACTGTAGTTTTAGTAGTGAATATGCAAACTATTCAACAACAAAAAATTGCAATTAAAAAATAAATGCGAGATTCAAATATCAATTTATTTCAATATATTTATGCAAATATTTATTTTTTATAATAAAAATAAGATTCAACAAAGAGAGCACATAATAATAATAATAATTAATAATTAATAATAATAATATTAATAACTTAATATAATAATAATGTAATTATAATTTGTGAATTATATATAATTATGTATATATAAAGTTATTTTACAAAAAGAAAAATCTTTTTCACATAAAAGACATTCAAATGATTGTATGATTTTTAAAATACAATAATAATTTCAAAGCTATATTTCATTATTAATTCATAATTACATTGATTCCTCTTAAATATACAGCAAAAAAACAAAATTTTTTAAATCATTTTTTATATAACATTACATAA
>JAQIWK010000283.1:0-18608 GCA_034695265.1 Dissorhina ornata | reverse complement strand
GAGAGAGAGAGAGAGAGAGTATTTATTAATAATAAATAATTAAAAACATAAGAGACATGTGACTGCATATTAAAATAGTTGCATAGTTTTATCTATCCTTTTCTCTCTCCCTTTCGCTCTCTCTCTCTCTCTAAATAATTTTATAACTCAAGTCACTGGTCTCTCTCTCTCCCCTTTCCCTCTCATATAAATATATTATGCATTAATTAAATGGGAAGCAAATTATTATTATTTTTTCATGAGCTAACAAAAACATGGACTCAAAATATTAATTAAATAAAAACATTCACTAATTAGTTTGTAAAAATAAATTTTTGTGCAAACATTTAGACAAATTAAATGATTTTGGCTTTTCGTATGTATAAAACCTATTAAATTAGATTAGATATGATATTCATAACAAATTTATGTTTGTAATTTATGATATGCTTGTTATATAAAATGTCATACATTTTAACACAATGTGTCTGGTATAGGACAGGTAGATAAGTAGGGTATAAATAGAAGTTTTAAAAATTATTATTGAGTAAATTATAAATTAATATAGTTTAAATAAAATTTACACTTAAATAACATCTTATATAAAAATGTAATGTTTAATTAAATTGTTAAATAAGTTATTTAAATATTTAATGTGAAATGAAAAAGTTATGTAATATACAGAAAGGTTCACGAGAGACTCCGCACTGTAATATTAATACATGTTAGTAGTTGATGTGGTAAATAGAGTAGTGAAACTTCTTGTTTATGTATGTAATGTATATATTTAGGTATTAGTGAGTTATCCAGGTAACAAAACAAACACACTTACCCTACTAACAGCCATGGGTGGAAAGGCAGAGGCCGGTTGGGGGCTGGTAGTCTGTACATAACTGGGCACACTATCTTGACTCGCACTGTACAACTCAATGGTAGGGCCGGGACTGTTGGGTTGCCCAAAATGTGTCCGGTGATGGTGGTGACCATTGTGGGCACCGTTAGGCGCCGAGTTTGCCTGGCCAAATGCCGCACCTGTGGCCGCACCGTAATTATTGATGACTGCTATAATTGTATATATATTTATTAATAGATAGATAGAAAGATGGACAGTTAGTTGTGTTTAGAGAGAGAGAGAGAGAGAAAGCAATGGACATTTGATTAGTGAGCGAGAGATTGTGAGTGACTTTACCTGATAGTGCTTGGGTTAGTAGTGGCGGTGAAGTTTGCTGTCCATTTAATTCAACTAAATGATCAAGGAAAGTTATGCCAAAAAATGATTGATTTATGATTTTAAAAAGCATTAGAAAAGTAAATTTTGAATTAATGTCAGTGCATAATAAGAAAGGTTGAGGTTTTAAGCAAGGTATTCTAGGATTAAGCAAGGTATAAGTGAATGTGTATGCGAGCAAACGTGTTATGTATTAGATAGTTATATGCTAGATTAATTTTTAAAAATTAATTACAATAAATATATATAATAAAAGCATTATATTAAAAATATTAGTAAACATTAAAGCAAATAGTAATGACATAACAACAAAAGTTATCCTACTATTTGTGTAATAATTAATTAATTAAATTAATTATTATATAAAAAAAGTTTACAACAAATACAGAGATATAGAGTAAAACACACGTAACACACAAAGAGAGTAAATGTTTAATTACATTGACAATCAAAAACTAATTGTAATATTACAAACCAGATAACTTTTAAATTACAAAAGTATAAGTGTAATTATGTATGATATTTGTAACAAATATACATTTTTGTTTTGTATTAAATTGTAACAATGATATATTAAAATATTATGCAAGACCAAATGTTATATTACATACATTTACACACACAATGATGCAAAATCTAATTGACAATTGTAACTAGATAAATTTATTTATATTTGCATAACAAGCAAATCCATCCAAACATTTAGCAAACCATAGCCAGAGAGATAGTGATAGCAAAAAACTAATGGGATTTCAAAGTAATATACACTCAAACACAGCAAAAAAGTTTTCAACCAGAGTTGGGAAGTCTATTAATAATCATATCTACCTAATTGATCTAGGTGTCTATTCATTAGTCTATTTTAGATTAGATTAGATAAAATAATTAGGAAAAAACTATGTGCTTGATGTTTCAAATTTTGTTTAGTGATTATCATTTTTTTTGGTTTAGTTTATAGACTTACCACAGATATCATGGGATGCCTGTGTCGGCTGGTTTGGCAAATTGGCCGAAGAGTGATACTTGAGTAATAAACGGACTAGATTATCGCCGTCTATTTTAGTTATTTAGTTAGTTTTATTATTAATTATGACCCAGGTTATAAGGTTATTGTGTTTGTTTTTTGTATAAAAAGAAAGAAAAGTAAGAGAGAAAGAAATGTAAATAAATTTTGAATTAATTTAATTAAGAATTTTAACTTAAACTAATCTAATTTTAACTAGTTTAGTTAGAAAATTTATTTTGATCTAGCAAACAATTTTTTGTATGATCAAAATAAATTAAATATTACTAATATTTAAATATTAATTACATATATGTTTTGTTTCTATACATTAAAATGCATTACAAATTTTAAATTAAATGTAGTATTAGTTTATGAATGTATGGACAGTACAATGAATAACCAGCAGCAGCACAGGCACAGCATAATCTCTATTCAACATAAACTACTTGACAATTAATTAGTGACCAAAAAAGTAAACTAATTGTAATAAGTTATTCAAGATATATATCACCCATTAATAGGCTTTAAGTATACAAAACAAATCTATTAGTGAAATGGATGAGAGAGAGAGAGAGAGAGAGAGAGAGAGAGAGAGAGAGAGAGAGAGAGAGACTAATATAAGTCACAAACACACACATAAGAGTATTAAGCTAGAAAGTGAATAGGACTGGACACTTTGGTATATCTAAAAGTGTCAAGCAAGTATTAGCACAACAAAAACACTAGATAAATGACATAAACCACCAGATAATTGCAATTTAAAGACATAGACAAAAACAATACAAAAAGATTTTCTATGATATTTCTATAGATTATATAAAGATTTAATGCAAACATACAAATTTATAATGTTTTTTATTGTTTATTACTTTAAAATTTATATTAGCATTCAAAAAAATGTTATGTATCAAGAAATAGTGGGAAAAATAATCTTGTTAAATTATATATAAAATATTTTTATTTTTAATGCAAGTTTAGTGTAAATGTTTTGTATGAATGTATTTTAATTATTTAATTACAAAATAACTTATTAATTAAACTAAATTTTGAAATAAACTAGTTAAAAGCATAAACATAAAAAACATAAAATAATTAATTATGTTTGTCATTAAATATTGCATAACAAAATTGATATGAAAATATATTAGCAAGCATAATATTTACTAAAACACTAATGACATGACATAACATAACAACATAACAAAATCTACTGTATATATCTAGTAGCAATTAAAACAAAAACACAAAAAACATAGTAAACTAACTAATGGTTAAATAGTGAGTTAATTTATAGAGATATAGATAAGTTTGATATATATTTTTAGTTTGTTTGTTAAATAATATATTTATATAGTAACCAGGAAAAATAGATTTTTGTACATATATATATCATATTACAGGCATTTAATGGCATTTATTATATAGGGTAAAAAGTTTTTGGGCATACTTTAGGGACAAAAATTATTTTTGGTATATCATTGTTTTTGACCAAAAAGTGATATAAAGATTTTTTAAAAATGTGTGAATAGACTGTGAATATGTATATAATATATATATTATATAAATGGATGGGAAAGTCAACCATTTGTATCGTTCATATTTCACGCAAACACTTAACTAATGATTTAATGTATTTATGATTTAATATACATTTAGTAGGGATAGTATGGGATAGGGTTTAAAACACACGCACACAAACACAGACAATACATTCATAAAAATCAATTTTTAATTTATATTTAATTATTAATTTTTAAAATAAAATATATTTCTAATTAGTAAAAGTAATTAATGGTAGTAAAAATATAAATATGAAATATAAACTACAAACACAATACACATACAATTATTTAATGGTAACTAAAATTAGTCTAAAAACTACTTAAAACTATTTGTATTAAAACTATTAAATTAGTGATTAATTTACAAACTATATTAAAACTAGAATTAGCATGTTAACAATTTTCTATAAGTTATATTTACACTAATAGTTAGTGAAATAAAACATACCCAACACTAGTTAGTATTACAAATGTTAAAACAAACATTATTTTGCAATTAAATATATTAAATTTAATTAATTTATTTTAAATACAATACACTCTATACAAAAGTATACATTACCTAATACTTGTAATCTATAATGTAATTAAAAATAGTGTTAATTAAAAGCAAAGAGAGAGAGAGAGAGAGAGAGAGAGAGAGAGAGAGAGATTTAAAAAGTGTTATAATTTATAATAAATATTATTATAATTGAAAGGATGCGATGGTTGATGTTTAAGTAGATAAAAATTGTTTAAATATAAAAGTTATATTAATTAGAAATAAATATGTTTCACACAATTTGTTAATTAATTAACTAATTTAACTACAAAAACAGCACACAATGTTTCAGGCGATTAGTAAATTGCTAATAGTAGAAAGTAGCTAGGTTAAAATTAGTTTAGACTAATAATTTAGACTAACTACACTAGACAAACACTAGCTAATTAATTTATTTTAGTAGTTAATTTTTAGTTTTTATAAATGTACCTGATTTTCACTGCCATTTGATTTGTTCCGGTTTATATATATTTTAGATCACTTTTTTAAATAAAAAAATAATTTATTAATAATTATTAAATTTTGTAAATTTGTTATTATTGTTGTTATTATAATTAATGTGTAGTTTTGATGATATTTTCCTGAAAATAAATGGTAAGCCAAGGCACATACCCGGCACCTCCTGTTTGGGCACTTGTATTGTTGAAAAATCCAGTGATTTATTTAATTTAGTTTTAATATTTAGTTTAAACTAATTTAACTAATAAATAATTTTAGTCATGCATTTTAAGTCAAAAAAATGATTTTATTTAATTAAAATTTTTTATAATTTTAAATCCAATTATAATTTAATTAATTAATAATTTTTAAATATATATAAAAACAAACATGTTTTATTCATATGACAAGTGTAAGGGTTTTTGAATTATTTATGTATTTTTTTTGTGAATTAATTGATTTTTTTTGATCAAAACCTTTATAATTAAAAACAAATTATTAATTTTTTTAATAGTAATTGTTTTGCCATTAGTTTGTTGTGTTTGACATAAACTTTTATGATATTTATTTGATAAATATTGGACAGATTTTTTTTGTTTTGGACAAAAACAAGTCAAACATAATAATTATAATAATAGTGTTTATGAGAGAGAAAAATAAAAATATATTATAATTAGTTTATATTACATAATAAATGAAATTATTATTAGAGATAATATACAAATAAATTAATTTTTTTGTATAAAATATTTTCAAATACAAATTATCAGTTAATTATTTGGTGGTGTGTTTTTGTCATGTTTTTGATATGAAATAAACTTATAAAATAAAATTTAATTTATAATAAAAAGTTTTTTTAGGTAAAGGTAAATTATAATTTAAACATAAGTAGTTTATAAAATAAATTAAATTAAAAGCATTTAAAAAGCAACAGATAAACAGTTAATATAAGTGTAAAATAAAATTAAAATTAATAAAAAAGTTTATAAAAAAAGTATTATTTTGTTGCAATGATAGGTATATAGAGAAGACTGGATAAGTTTTTTAACAAATAAATTTTAATTTAAATAAAATTGTTAAGAAAGCAAACAATATTGTTCAATATATTTACAAAATTTATTTAATAATTTTCAAATGCATTGTTAGTTTGCGAAGATATTTTTGTTTTGTTATAAAATAAATAATATCTTATGCTTTCTTTAATATAATTGCAAATCTTGTATTTAATAATAACAAACAAATTTGATGTATGTTTTTGAAAGCATAGAGAGAGAGAGAGAGAGAGAGAGAGAGAGAGACTTGTGTCAGTTGTGTTTGTCATACTATAAATGATTGAATACAAACCAAAAAAAATTATATTCAAGATTAACATTAATAATATCTAGCTTATTATATATTATTAATAAATTTTTTGATAATAATTTTATCAAATAAACTAAACAATTACATAATTTAAAGTTAAAATTATAAATAGTTATTATTATTTAATGAAATTATAATGTTTTGTTTATGTAAAGGTGTTTGGTGGAAAAGCCATTGCTTATTTATATAATTAAAATTATATAAATTAATATAAAAAAATTTATTAACAATCATTGTAAAAACCATATCTTAAAATAAAAACTTAATTACTAAATAATTAAAATTAAAAATAATTTCAAATGACTAGCGCTAAGACTCTTAAATATTGTTTTTAATACAATATAAATTTTGTATTGTAAATACCTTGATTAAAATAATTATTACAAATAATAAAACATTGATAAAAAAAACACTGTTTTTGTCTCAATAATATGTATCAATGATGATATGCCTTGGTAATCATATAATTATCAACATTTATAAAAAGGCAATAAGTAATGGCATCTCAAAGCAAAGGTTTATTTTGTTTATGTGTCTAACTCTCAGTCTATTTAATTGTCTGTCCTTTTGTATCTCAAACTCTCATTTCATATAACAATAGATATATATAATTATTAATTAAAAACAATTGCCAATAAATAACTGGATAGCCTGAGCTGTGTATTGGTATTAATATTATAAACCCATTTACCCGAACCATCTCTCTATACAATATACAGCACTTTGTATATCTGTATATACACTGTGATAGATATGTGTTGTATATAATATTTGTTATATAAGTATTATAACAAATTGCTTTCCATTAATTATATATATATTTCTTGTATAATAATAATAATGAAAATGAAAAATAGGCTAAAAAACTAAAATAATAATAATAACTATTAGTTATGGATGTAATTAACTCTCTCTTGTCGTAGCATTTATTATTAGATTATATTTATTAGGATTTATGTATTATTTTTAAATACATTTTTTTTTACTGTATATTATAATATATGTAACTTTTTTGTGGCCAACAACACAACAAATTACTTTTTTAAAATGAAAAAAAAAATATTTATATATAAAAACATAATTAGTTAACCAAAAATAATAATAAAATTATCATAACTAAGGCAAATCGTTATTATTTTAATAACGTTAATTGATGGGATTAGATATGCATAGATTTGTTTGAAAAGTGTGTATCTCAATGAAGTAAATTTTAATTATCTAACTAAACTAACCCTCGTCATATAATCTAATTGTTATGTTAATATACAAAACATGTAAAAGTTTTTTATTTAGTTGTCTAAAAAATATAAGTCCTTGTTGTATAACTAATCTAACCTATCTATACTATATATCCTATCCTATTTGATGGTACAATCTAAACCACCAACAAAAATATCATTATCATACTATTTATATCTTGTCGTAGGCCATGGTAGTTATAGTATCTTAAATATATTAGTCTATACATAAGGCTATAAATTATATCAAGGTAAAAAAGTTGGTCTAGAAAAAGCCTAGTCTAGAAAGGTGTAATAAAAACTATAGTTGCTTGTTGTTTTTTAAAATACCACACAATTTATAATTAATTATTTATTATTTTTTATATATAATTAAATTTACAAAATATGTTGTGTTTTATTGTTTTGTTGTATTTATTGTAATTAATTTAAAATTATTGACAATTATTTTTTTTTAATTTTTTACAAAGTTAACATGATAGTTATTTTAAAAAGAGATCATACAATTAAGTATGTGATATTTTTATTGTTATATACAATTAAATATATATAATTTATAAATATAATATAAATTATTATAAAAAACAATTTAATAATAATATAATATAAATTAAATTTATTTTATTTTTATATAAACAATAATTGTTTTAATTGACAAATAAAAACAATGAATAAATTATTTATTGATAATAATAATATATAATAGAAATATTATTAATAATAAATTATTTAAATATATTAATCAATGGTTTGGCTCATTGAATGGTTATATGGATCAGATTGGAGATGATATGATAGCAAAAAAAAAGTTTTGTTTTGCTTGTGTCGGCAAAGGATTTATTGTTGATATTATTAATTAATTAATTATTATTATTATGTAATAATAAATAAAAGACACACACATTATATGTTTTAGTAGTTTTTTAATTAGTTATAGATTTAGTTATATATTATTTTTTTCAATATTACTCTCTCTTATGGCATCAATTCAAGGGACAGTGCATCTCTCCATAGTATACCTGCTGTATGTGTGGGTACAGGCAGTTAGAGGCACCGGCAGGTCATTGAGACAGAAATATAATTGATTTGAATGGTCGGGCAGTGAATGTGAAAGTGATTTGTTTTTTGTGGTAATCATAAGACAATTGTCACCAAAAAGAGATGTGGGAAAGAAAGAAAGAGAGAAAGAAAGATGAAGTAAAAATATATTTAATATCTTATTATTATTTTGTTTTTTGGATATTAATTTTGTGGCAAAAATAAAACCATTTTTATTAAATAGTTTTTTTTAATTTTGTGATTTTGGTTTGTTTTATGGATACTATTACTACTACTAGTAATCAAAGCATTTTTTTAACACTAAATTTTGTTTTATAAACTAAATTACAAACTATTTTTTAGTAAATACTAAAACGATATATAAATATATTTAGTAACTATGATTAGCGTATAGTATATTAAGATATTATTTATAATACAACTATTAATTACAAACTATTAGTTACAAACTATTGTTATATAAATTAGCACTAAAAACACGACAATTAATATAAATAATTAATATATTATATAATATAAATATACTAATTAATTTGCAACACTATAAATTGTTATAAAAACTATAGTTAATATATACTATTAAAGTAATAACTAAATATATTTAAATCATGCAATTTATAAAACTAGAGTACATTATTATAATAAATCTATTGATTACAACATTTAATATTTAGTTAAATACTATTAACTAATAGATTAGACACATATAAACTAATCTAGTTAAAAACTAAACTAGATAAGATTTAGATACATATTTAGATTTTTAATTATACACTAAATTTATAATAAAATTAGTTCAGGTTAGTTTTAATTTTATTATTATTATTAGTAAAACAAATGCAAACTATACAGTTAGTCAACTATACAAGCCTATATAAAAAAAGTATGGCTAAATGTCCCGGCTATTAAAATTGCATGTTAATTAATTTAGTCTGACACAATTTAGTATAACTATTTAGGATAATGCTATTTACAATCTAATTGCTAGTTAATTTAAGTGCCTTTTTAATGCTTATTATATAAATGTTTTTGTAAATATTTAATGTAATGTATTTTGAGTGTTAGGAAAATTTGATCATGGTATTTTGAGCACCTACCCGTCATAGATAATCACGCGTTGTTTAAAAAAATATTGGTCTTGGATATATAATTATTTAAGTTGACGTAGATGTTTAATTAAATGTATTTTGTTTGTTTTTAAATGTAAACTAATGTTTTTATTTTAGTTAATGATTCTGATTATAATAATAATGAATGTCTTAATTATAATTAAGTTTAATTTCAATGTATGTATGTTTTGTATCAAATATTTAGCAAAGTAAGGGTTGTTTAGTTTGTATTTAAAATTTTATAATTAAAAAAGTTATATTAAATTTTATATATTTTAAAAATTAGCTAGTTGTTATTTAAGTGTATAAATTTAATGGTATTTTAATCAATGTATGTCTTTTAAAAACCAATTTGATTAATGTCTTGACAATTGAAGATAGTGTTGAAATTCATTAAAACGATCCTGAACCTAATCTAATACCTACCATTCCTGATGTTCAACAAACTATATTGTTATTTTGCAAATCAATTTGATTTTATCCTTTTAAGACACAAATGTTTTCAAATACTATTAGTTTTTTTTGAACAAAACTTTGCATTTTTTATAATCAATTAATTATCTTTCGCTTTGCATAATACAAATGGTTGTATAAATCAGATATTGATCAGTGTTTTTACATTGATTTGTTTAGTAATTGTTATATATATATATTTTTGTGTGGATTTATATTGTATTTTAAGGATTCAATTAAAAAATACCTACAAATATATGAAGCAATTCATTACTTAACATAAAAAAATATATTAAAATATTTTTATGTAATTTATTTGTAGATATTGTGTTTAGTAATCCAAAAAAAACAAATGCTTTTCAATCCCTTATTTATATTATGTTTATATCAAACATATAATAAAAATTTGTTAATTTGTTAGTTTAAAAAATCATTATTAAAAATACTATACTTTTAAAAAATTTTATAGTCTTTTATTTAATTTCAAAAATTTTTTTATTCAATGTTTTTAAAAATTTATTTATTTATAATAATTTATCAGAATTTGTTTGTTTTGTTTATTAAAAATGAAATTATAATAAAATTCACAAAAAATAATTATAAGAAATTAAAACAATAATAATGATAATAATATATAAATGATTGACAGATAAATATAAGTTAAAACAATAATAATAAGTAAATTGAGAGCAAAAAAATGAAAATTATATATAATTTTTTATTTAACAAATAGTTTTTCAAATAATTAATTTTATAATTATTTATATAAATTGTTATTAAATTCGGTTAATTAATTTTTTTACAAATATATTTATATTATTTTATATATTAATATATTTGTGTCTCAAAATATAAGGCAATTCATTATTATATGGTTATAAATCATATAATAGTTTCAATTATCAATAAAAATTTATTCAAATATGAATGAGTGGGAGCAAGAAAAATATATTTATTTTTAATATAAAACTAATTTAAAATAAAATTGAAGGTAAACTTTTATATCATAAACTCTGAATATAAGTTAAAAAATATTTGCAATAATGAATTAATTAATAGTTTTATTAGATTTATTTTAAAATAAATATATTTTTCTTGCTCCCTATAATTCATATATGTATAAACATATTTGAATATATATTATATAATATATTAATATATATAATTAATTAAAAAACAAGGTAAAATTATTTATCATCATTCAAATTTATTTTATTTTCATGTCAATTGAAAAATAAAAACAAAAAACAAATAAAAATCAAATAAAATGGTATTTTATTTTCAAAATTATAAATGCAATTAAAAAGTGTGTGAATAAAATTATAGTTTTAAGCCCTGGTATATTTTTTATATATTATATATTTATATATATATTTATATTTATAATGTGTCCAGTGTCAATGACTAGCCATTATGTGATAGTTTATTTTATTTCAAATGGTGTGTATATAATATAATAAAAAGTTTGTCTTATTTTTTTTATATCAAGTAATTTGATTTTGTTTTAAAAACAATCAAAAAAAATATTAATCCCAAAAAATATTATGAAATGACTTGAAGTGCATTGAAATAGTAATGATTTAAAAAACTTATGCTTGAAATTTGTATTTTAAAATAGTTTTGTTTGTATAATAATAATAATTGATATTAATGTCAATTAATGTATTTTTTGAAAATATTGAAAATTATATTTAATTTTTTTTAATTATATATTTCAGTCAATACGATAGTAATAATGTTTTTGATTTTTTTGGCAGACAATAGTCAAACTGTTTTGTGTATTCATTTGCTTGTTTTGAGACCAAAATGCTTGCGCTTGTGATTCACAAAAACGTATAGAAAGTTTGTGATAAAAAAAAGAGAGAAAAAAATTTATATTTAATTTTTTTATCCGTAAAAAATTCAAATTATATAATATTTAAGTAAATTTTTATTTTCAAAAACACAAACAAACAAACAAAAATTATTTTTATAAAATCATCAAGCTTTTTTATTTTGATGTGTGTGTGTATGATAAGGCAATTGATAAATTGTTTATTTATTTATTTACATAGATATAAATGTAATAATTTCATTAGCTATTATATAATTGTGTGAATATATATAATCAAAAATGATACATGATAAATTTTTGAGATACAGGTGCCCAATAAACAAACAATAGGTAGTGGTTTAACTTAATTATATGTATATATTTATATAAAAAACACAATTATATAATTTTTTTTGTATGTATAAGTGTTTCATATTTATTTATTTAATATCTGTTTTTTCTGACTGTTTATCATAAAGTGATGAGAGATATAGTAATAATAAGTGAGTGACTGAATGAGTAGTGAATGTCTATGAGTTTTTTAGTGAGAAATAGATGGGAATAGACCGGTAGGTAGTGGTTGGTGTGGTAGGAGCTGCGACGGGTGCTGTGATTGTTGTTAATTCATATGTTTTTAAAAAAAATTTATTTATTTAATAAACTTTTTTCTGGGTCTTTGACGGCTCTCTGTGTGTGTTTTGTATTTGTTTTTTCACTCATATAACAAACCCTTGATAATGGGAAGGGAGGCAAACAGTATTGTAAATATTTAAAATGTCTTGATTTCAGGTCTCAATTATAAATTTTAATAGTCATTTTATTTAATTATTTATAAATTATAGATATATTTTAATATATTCTGTGATATTCCTATGCTTTTTCGTATTATAAATTTAATTAATTAATTAATTCCTATAAATAGTTATTTATTTATTTTTTTAAAACCATTGTTAGATTTTTAAAATCAATAGATGTATTATAATATAGTCCTATTTAGTTTATAAAATTTGAACTGGATAAATTTATAAATAGGTAACAATTTGAAAAAAACAAACTAGAATAATTTAAAATTAATATAGAATTAAATATATATAAATATATTTATAAATTATATTAATTAATCAATTTTAAAAAATATACTTAATATAAATATATTTTATATAGAATTTATAAATTAATTTAAAATTTGATTGTAAAAACTTAATTTTCTTAAAAATATATATAATATAGACTTAAAAAGGATTTAATTTAATATATAGTTTGCATATATTTATAGTTTTAAAATTTTTTGTTTTGTAATAATAATTTAAAAAAAACTTATTGTTTTATATGCATAAACAATATGATACAACACAACACATAGTGAATAGCCATGTATTATATGACACATAATGTTTTTTTGAAAATGCATAAAAAATAATTTATAATAATAGTTAAATATAATTATAATAATATAAGTAATAGTAATAGTTATGATAATAATAATAATAAAATGAATGTGTATTGCGTTTAGTCAGAGCTGCTGTAGAGCATGCATATGGCTGTTGAGTAGTGAGGTTTGGTCCAGTGGTATGCAGATGCCTTGTATATGATTCAAATTCATACCTGCAAATGGATAGCCAAAGCCGGGATAGCCAGGGTAGCCGCCCCTTCCCGCGTAGCTCGCGTAGGCCGCTGGAAAGCCTGTGTCCAAATAATAAATCAACAAGGTTAAAACAAGATTTTAATTCATCTATTTTATTGAAATTATTAGGTTTGTTTTTAATATAAAAATTTGTTTTTAATTTTAAAACTTTTAATGTTTAAAAATTATTAAGTTGGGTATATCAAAATTTCTATAGTAATTTTCCATGTAGAGAAATTTACTTTTTTATAATGGGAATCCCATTGCAAACTTTCTAGTTTGTAATTTAAAGAAATTATTTTTGAAAAATAATAAATTTACCCAACCCTTATCAGTATATTCAGACAATGACTTATTGAATTGTAAAATATTTTATGTTTATTTGAATTTATATTTTTGATACAAAAAAATTAAGCTAGGTAAAGTGCAATATTTAAAAAGTGTATAAATATAATATAAAAATTTTGTTTTATTTCCGTATTAAATTTAAATCTTAATCAATAAATGTTAACAAAATAACATAAACTATATTTTTGGTATACATTATTGAATTTACTCAATAGTAATGCAATAATATTTATATATTGGTGTTAGCAATGTAGTCTAATATTATAAATTATTTATATATTTTTATTGTTGTTTATTAAAGTGTATATTATAAATATTTTTCAATCATGCAAGCATTTTATTTTATTTCATTTTTGCAACCGGGAAATGCATACTTTAACACAGTATTGCCTATTGTATTGCATATGGATATGTATCACAATAATACTTAATCAATACAATTCCCATACACTTAAAAAATCAATATATTATAAATATATTATATAAATAGTGTATAAATTTTATTTTATGTTTTTTTTGTTGTGTCCCGGTATTTTTTTCAGCCAGTATTGCTATAATATAATCAATAATATCAAGCGTGTAAAGTCTGTCCGATTATATTCACATTCAGTATTATAACAAAAAAAGTATACCGTATTTTATCATGTGTAAGGTTTATGCAATTTTATTTAGTTATAAATTATAATAAGCATAATTTTAAAATTTATTTTGTACAACTTATAAACTTATTTTATATTAAATTTTAATGTCATCAATTTTTTAAAATGATATAATATAAATTTGTATACTTTTTTCCTTATGTAAGAAAACCTTTTACTCGTCTTATACACCGAAAAATACGGTATAAACCTTTTTTTTAACTGTAGATTGCTATACACCTATTGTTATATCTCACGTATATTTGCATTAATATATTATTGTAAATTGATTGTGTCGTACACAACTACTACTATAACTATAATAATAACAACTAAAAAAAGTGAATATCGTACTCACATTAATCATGTATTAGCTAGGTTGAATTTTTTTATATAAGCAACATACAATACAAAAATCATTAATAATAAATTTGTAAGTTACTAGCAGGGATAACCAGTAAAGTATAACATTTGCATCTTGTTACAAATTTTTCTTTCTAGCTTTAAGTATACAATAAATCAAATTATTATTATTATTTTACAAATATATTTTGAAAACCATAAAAAATGTATAGACAAGTTTTTTTTTAAATATGCAAAGTTTTATATATTATGTAGAAAAAATATATATCCAGTATATTTATTCATATATGCATGGTAAAGTATAAATTATATATCAAGCGTCAAACTTTTTTTTGGGCTATTTATAGCCAAATATTAATATAAATTTTACCCCAAAAAACAAGTCATTGTCTGTATTACTGATTGTTATTATTATTTCATAACTTTTTATATTAAATTTAGTAATTGGTATTATTTTTGGATAACATGTAAAATATTCATGAATATATAATTTAATTAATTAAATAACAATTAGTTAAAACATACCGTCGGTGAGGGCTCCTAAAGGCCAGACTAAATCTGTGGGATCAGAAGTTTGAAAAACAAAAACAGTAAAATTTGATTAAATACTATTGTCACATTAGTTTAACAAGGTAAAAAATAAGTAATAAAAAACACAAACATATCAAACAATAAGACAAACAAATAGATAAGACATTAGACACAATACAGTTATGTTAAACACATTTGTTAATACATACAACTGTCCAAAATATTAAACTGACTATAACTTTGAATGTATGATTTAAATATTAAAATGTGTGTATCGTTTAGTTTATATAGCAAATAGAAAATAGTGTTAAACACATATAAGAAATTATAATATAATAATAATAATAAAAAGTGCAACTGATTTATCAATATATTTGGTGTTTTAATAAATTGGCCCTGATTAAATAATTTTATTTTCGTGTTTATCGTGCATAACAAGCATTCACAGTGACTGTTACCATAAGCACCCCTACCAGCTCCCCGGCCTCTGCCGACGTTGTTAGGCATCATCACTTCCTTTGGTTGGGCTTTCTTGCACTCCACCTGAACATCCATCCAATAACACCCAGGGTGATTTGCAATTGTCCATTGAATTCATTGAGAAATTATAGTTTTGTATAATTTTAAGGTTTTTGGTTGTTGTTGTTGACCACAATTGTTTGGTGATGTGTTGTAGAAAAAAAATAAAATTAATTGTCATTAGAAATCAATTTAAAAAGTATAATTTTAAAAATAATTTTAATGCTTTTTTAAGAAATAAAAATCAATTTGCTAGGTTAAATATATATAGCTTAACTTTCTGGTTCAGTATGGGTATGGGTATAATTTATGAGCAAGCCAAAATTGGACATTAAGAGCAAAATAGGCTAGATGCTATTTTCATTTGTCAATGTTTGGTGAATTAGAAAATGAGCCATAAATTTCACTATTGGAAAGTAAATGCCGTTTTTGTGTATTTGTTTTTTATTTATTTCTCTCCAACTATTGTAGATTAGCCAAAGAAATGCTTAAAATCACTTGACTTTGCAATCTCTCTCTCTCTCTCTCTCTCTCTCTCTCTCTCTCTCTCTAACTTTCAATCATTGGTTTGCTTTCGCATCGTTGCTCTGAATGTGAAAGTTATTCATCAAATAAAAGAAACAAAAGTTAAGCTAAAAGTATAGCCCAACCCTATCATACCCTACCCTACCCGAGCACTGATTATTTAGTATTGATTTATTGTATTCAATAATATTTAGTAAACAGATTGAGCAGGCTCAAGTAATTTTTTTAATTTTATTTATCGTTATAAATTATTAATTTTAAAATAATTTCACTTGATATTGATTTGTTTGTTACTAGGGTGCTGTTTATCATTAAAGCACATAATATATTAATACTTTGGGTATTATATTTACAGACAAAACAAAAATATTATATATATTTATATATAACTCTTATATAATGTCTTAAGTACTATACAAATATAGTATATTGTATTGATCCTGGACCTTTATATTTGGTACTGAAACACTGGCTTAACATTTAAGTTCAACTATTCATTTGTTTGGTGAGAGAGAGAGAGAGAGCGTAAACGACTAACTCTAGTATTAAAGATATCGTTAAAACAAATCTAAAGTGAATGGAAAGTATAGCAAAGAGTCAGTGAAAAAAAGTAAGAAAACGATTGTATTATTGAAAGTTTGACTGAAAGTAGTGAAGTGCACCGTCTGTTGAGATGCTTTTTGTATATATGTTTTGTATGGCATAGACTCTATGCCATAGAGAAAGAAAAGTAAGAAAAAAATGCTCTCAATATACAGTATTTATTGTGCTATTTGTCTGATGTTTGTATGTCTGTGTGTGTGTGCTGTGTATGGTCTGGTGCTGAAAAAAATCAAGTGCACACACAATATATACAATACAAAAACTAAACTCAAAAGTTATATTTAAGAGATGAAGAGAGAGAGAGAGAGAGAGAGAGAGAGAGAGACTAAGTTTGAGAGAGAAATATAACATAACTACTGCATTGAAAACTATAGCAAAAATTTTTTGCTTTGTTTTTTGAAAGCAATGATTGATTTTGGTTTAAGCCATTAACTTTCTCGATACATAGTAAACAATGATGTATAGTTAGTAATAGTAGTTAAATAATTAAATATTAACTAATGTATTTATTTTTTTAATATTTCACAATTTTATTTTTTTAAATAAATAATAATATATTGTCAATATTGACTAAAATATATCTAATATACTCAGTGCTCCGCAAACTAGCTAAAAATTTCCCTGGGGAAATTTTTAAATGTTGTAATTTTTGTTAACATTTTGTAAAAAAAATTTTTGCCAGCTTTATACAAGATAAAATTTCTATAAGATAAGAGATATGAACAATAATTATGTACTAGTTTAAAACAGGGGTGCTGGCCACTGATTATTTATTATAAAACTATATAACAAATAAATTAATTTAAATGTTTTACAAAATAAAAATTTATTACTTGACTATATATTTCCACTTTATCAGACAAATTATTGGATGTATTATAAATCATTTTATTTGAATTATCATGGCAATAATACGTTTCATTAAAATTAATTTGAATATAAGAAATTACAGAGAATATATAGGTATTTAACGAATTTATATTAATCATTATTTTAAAGACTATGTAAATTAAATTTGTTGATTGTAATAAAGTATAAGAAAATTATTAACAGTTATTAATTTAAATTCAATAATAAAATGTGGATTACAACTTAGTTAATTAACATTATAGTGTAACTGACTAACATAACTTGGCAAATGATATAGTTTTATTAAATTGGATATTATAAGTTTGTAAAGTATATTGAAAATATAAACAATATAAACAATTAAATTGAATAAATTTATTAGAAAAAAATTAAATAAAATTTTTTTATTAAATATTAAGTAAATAAAGTTAATTTAAAAATTTTCATTATTAGCTTTATCAAATTAATAATGTAAAATACAATACTCATATTTAGCAATAAAAATTCAATTGAATTTGTTATTTAATGTATATTTTTTCAAGGCATAATTTTATTTTTCATTTATTTGCAATAAATATATTTAATTTATTATTAAAAATTTTAATTTAAAATATAATATTAAATTATAAAAATAATTAAAATAAATTATTTTCAATTTTTGTTAAATAAATAATATGAGTCATATAATATAACAAAAATTATAAAATTATTTTTAAAATAATTTTTATGTTTATTACTTATATTTCTGTCTTTCAACAGGGATTTATAGTGTAATGTGTTTTAGTAATACAAACCTGAGCAAGTACAAACTCATTTTAAA
>JAQIWK010000282.1:0-18619 GCA_034695265.1 Dissorhina ornata | reverse complement strand
AAAGTGAATAGAAATGTTAAGTTAGATTCAATTTCATAATTGTAAAATTTGGTAATTACCGTATTTATCTGTGTATTAGACGCGTCTTATACAAAAAAAGTAAATTTTGCATATTTTTACACTTTTATTTGATTAAAAACAAATTTTTAAATAATTATTAATAATCCTAATTCAATCTACTATTTGTTTTAAGCAATATATCAATAATAGTGAAGTATTTACTACATTTAATGTGATTTATAAATAATTAAGTTGAATCAAATTACATTTGTCTTATACACCGATAAATACGGTAATTTATTTATTGAATTTTTAAAAGTATTTTTTAAAACTAAATTTCTATTTTAAAACTCATTCTAATATTACTTTTAATATTACTTAAAACTTACAATTGTTAGTTAACAAGCATTTAGTTTCATTTAAATTTTATTTTTTAATTTCATTTTTTACTCAAATTTTTGAATCAAATTCTTATTAAATTTTTTAAAATAAAATTTTATACAAAACTTCTTTAAAGTAATAAATTTAAACCTTATTTTATTTAAATAAATTTATTTTTAATTATAAGATTTCATAAATTAAATAAAGTAATAATAAATTTAAATAAAATTAACTTAAAAAGTGATAACATTATGTGAAATAAAACTTTTTTATATAATTTTAAAATTTCTTAATAAGTAAACGTATGATAATAAATATTTACATTATAAATAAATTTAATAATATTATTACAATATTTAAAAGTTTATATTAATAATGGAATATAATGTAAAATTAAGTTTAAAATACAAGAATCAATAACTTGTATAATAATAATAATACATTTTTATAGTATATAATAGTTTTAATTAGAAAATTTATTATTAATTTAATTATTGGCTTTGCCTTCAAATTTGAATAAAATAATAAAATATATTTAAAAATGCGATAAATGTTTCAAAAAATCTTAATTAGTTTAATAATAAAAAACAAAATGTGAGCAAAAAATTTTGGCACCGATTGGATAACTTGTAAACATAATCTTTTAACCTTTTTTTGTAAGCTTTGCTTTCGCTAACGACTAGATGCACCAGAATTAGCACACAATTAAGTAGATGTACCTGTAGTTTGTGTACTACAGGTCTACTACTTATGGAATATCTTGGAATGAAATACAATGAGAGTCTCGATTACATCGCTTTCGTTTTGCCAACAGTTCACCTGAAACAGCATCGGTATGTTTGGCGTATGCAGTAATGTCTGTCCAAATATTAGACCCAAATTCTTGGCTGACATCAAATTCTTCACCTCATATGTTGTCAATCTTATAATACATAAACAATAATTGTTAATTAAAATCAATATAATATATATAGTAATGGATAGTAATGAATGTAAGCTATAAAAAAGTTATTAAAAAGCTGTCAATTTACTTATACAGATGTAAGATAAAGAATTTAAGGGTCTGGTAGTTGGCCGGCGGTAATCCATTAACAGCTTCTCTCATAGCAGCTAATCGTTGATCGGAATTACTTTTTTCTATTTAATATTGCCATAAAATATAGTATTAATTAATTTTTTTTAAACAATAAACAAGGCATTCAATGGTTTTACTAACTTATGGCTGAAATAAATTTCGGGTACGAATCAAATGTAATCAATGGAATGGGAAGCGATCGGAAGTATAGTTTTAAAACACCGGTTATGACGTGAATGTCTTCGAATGACTTGAAATATAGTTCTGTTTGTTCCCAATCGGACTCAAACCGGCACTTCAGAGCGTCGATCTCGTCGGCCGAACCCGACACCCGATATAAACCCTCTGTATGTAAGCCTTTGACAACATATTTATAAATTTAATTTTTAATAAATCATAGAATTATTTAATTTATTCATAAATAATTACCTCTTTTTTCAACTTCTTTGACACACAAATCGACAACAAATGGTCGGACATTATTACTGGCCTTAACGAAAGTGGTCAGATCGACGCCAAATATTCTTCGTATGTGACGTAAATCAGGACTGAAATGCAATTTTTATTAATTATTTATCTTTTAATTTTAATAAATATTGTTGATTTCAGACCTGCAGTCGTTGGGAACTTTTTCTGAGCATTTGCGATGAGCACCAAATCTAAGACAATAAATCGGTTTAAATATATTAAAATTAAAATTATCTAACAATATATAAATTGAGGTAATACTAACCCACAATCTTCACATTTGACTCCCTGTCCAATTAAACCCCATATAAAATTACCACAGAAATCGCACCAGGGTGAACCCATAAAGTTGTGTGTCTTGAAATTATGCGTCTTCTCAAACTGTTGGACATCAATACCAGACGTACAATTGGTACCATAACTACTGTCCACATCGTCCTCCTCATCATAGATGTCTAGTCTCTTGAGTTGCATGGCGTGCGGCGATGGCTTGTGTTTGGATCGATTGACTTTGCATTTGTTACGGCAGAGTGTCATATAAGGAGATTCTTCGTATTTGCAGGCATTGCCTAAGTTCTCGATGTAATCTTTTGCGTGTAATTCCATGTATAGTGTGATGAGTCCGTCGGCCACTAAGTCGTGGATTGTGTCAAACCTCTTGTCGCCGACGTAGTGCTTGCCGTCGTAATAAAGGCGGAAATTTTTGGTGATACTATTAAACCGTAAGCTAAGTGTCATTTGACCACGGTGACGCTCACTCTCTCGCACCAAATATCTGCCATCTTCTCCTGTATTATCGGTCAGCATTTGTTCCGCATCTTCGCGCGATAAAACCCCATGAAATCTGTCATTTAATTGTCATTTAATTAGACATCAAATACAGACAATTGATTGAAGCAAAGTATCATACTCTCGGCCATAATGTGGTGGTTTATAGTAGACCTCCCGGTGACACAGGACCCGCTTAGGTGTCGGCGCCTTTTGTTGCAATTCGTACACTAATCAGACATTTGATATCACATTAACTTAATATAAGGACCAAATAGTGACCAATTGGTGGACACTTACGGTAATGTTTCCATATATTCAAATTGTTGGGCGTTTGTTGAGTGACTTCTGTTTGGTCTCTTTGGTTCAATTGATACCGTACTTCTTGTCTATAGTAATTAGGTTTGGGTCTCTCGAGTGCCATATTAGCTGCCATCGGATCCGATGGGTGATAATCATGTAATTTAGTTGGAAATGAAAGACATTTAAGTAGAATAAGTAGTAATATAAATGTTGTTATTGTGATTGTTGTGGTTGAATGAGTGGAATATGTATAATATGTTTTGGTGAGTTCATTAATCTGGATGCCATTGAATGTGCATTGGTATATATTGGTATATATGTTGGAATATATTGATATAAAAGTAGGTAGGTCATTCTTTAAGCGCATTATCTGTTGTGTCAACTATAGTGAGGCAATGAAAGTGATTGAATGAGTTGAAGCGCGTCTCTCGAAACCCATACTCCACTCCAAGATATTGTCTATGGTATTAAATATAGCCATTGGTTTTGTGGCTTTCATTGAGTATATGGTTAAGCAATAAAATGAAATGAATGGTCTGAATGGTTGGCTAATTAATAAGAGCACCGTTTGTTTGAGTTCACCTCAAATGTCAGTTTAAAGGCTCAGCGATTCTCTATTGTAATGCAAATAATTTTTTTGACGATCGAAAGCATATCCAATGCTATCCTCAATGAATACTGCATTCAATTCTGTATGTATTCTGTACTTAAATATACTATACTTATTGCACACCTAATGTTATAGACATAACGGAAACTGATATATACGGCACATAAGCACTCATAATACCTTTTTTAAATTTAATATAACATTAATTTACAATCAAAAATATGTATTGAATATAAAAAATATGTGTGCAATTTGAATTGTATAGACCAATTGTGGCATTCATGTGTTGGGACTTTTTTTTGTAACATTCACTGGTTTACTCTCATTTGTCCTTTTAATTGAGTTTTGCTTCAAAACATATCAATTCATGTGTTTTCTATACATTTTTAGTCTATTATTGTCTAACATTATAATCGAAATACAAATTGAATGACACTTTATGTCAAAATTTCAATAACATATCTCAACAAAACCCGGTAGATATAACATGTATTTGAATGTGCATATGTGCAGGGTCAGTTTAATGAACTGCTGATTGATTTGTAGTGTTTCGGTCACTTCACCATTCATTGCATTGTAATATGTATTGAATGTCAAACACATCCCAAATATTGACGATATATGTATAGACATGTCATGTCCGGTGCAGACTAACTGTATAGTTCAATGTTAAGTAGTTAACTAAATCCCGGATTTTTACTTTTATTTTAAAACTTATGCTAAAACTCTCGATTACCATAAATTCATGTTTAGTTTTGTCAGCGATTGTGTCATTCATATAAATTAAAATGTCTTTTTGGAGTAAATTTTGTAATATAATTATAAACGGAGAGAAAAAGATTGGCGACAATAATGTCACCGAAATATCAAACTGTGTTTCGCGTCATAAGAAATCTGTTGGATTACAACTACAGACAAATTGTGCTCAAGAGTTGAAATCAGAAGATGTTAAATGTGACGCAAAAGATTCAACGCCAAGACATCCGGTATCTCGAAGTGTGTCGGTCTCGCGGTCGGGAAGATATCGGCAAAAATTGCGCCGAAAGTCAGTGCTGTTTGACGTGCCGGAGCTGATCCCCACTAATGACAACAAAATGCAAATCAATGAGAAAGAAATTTCCCAAATTTCTGAAGTTTCAGAAGTTTCCGTCTCAACAAAATGTTTGATGCAATCAAATGATTGCAAAACTGATCCTAACATTCAAGTTTGTGATTTGATTTTGTTAAACTCCTAACAGATTCACTATAATATAACTTATAAAGATTATATTTATCTTAAAAAGTTTTATATTTTATAATTTTAAACTATAGTTTAACTAAAAGTTAAAATAATTAATTAAAACATTATTTTGTTGTTAACTTTATTTCAAAACGTTTCGTTCATTGAATACATTTCTTTTTTTTAAATTTTGTGTTCAGAAGTAAAGATGGGATCAAATTGCTCTGAAAATAGTCGTAAGAGTTGTTTAGATCTAATTTTTTTTGTCAATAGTAGTTAAATATTTAATTTTTTTAAAACAAAAATTTGTAACAGATTTTAAACATTTAATTAATTAATAAAATGTCTTCTTTCCGGTGATTTGAAATAAAATTTAACGTTTTTATCAAATCAATGGAAATATATTTATGTATCGAAGTTAAAGTTATAATTATAATTGGATTTTTTGGTGATTTATTTGGCCTCTTCGGGAAAGGGGCCGGCCATTACATTCCGGATAAATGCTATTCAATTTTAATTAAACACACAATTAATAAAATATAATATCTTGATTACATTTATAAGTCAATTAAGTTTAATACAAACCTTCGTATTTGATGAACCCGTCCTCGTCTTCCTGTCCGGCGCATACTTTCATGATGTCTTCAACTTCGGGGTCATTTAATTTCTCTCCTATTAATTGATTAAAAAATAAATTAATATAAAATTAAATTATGATTTGTATGATTACCCAGTGAGAGTAGTACGTGAGCCAGTTCACCGGCCAACATGGTGCCATTCTCAGCCTTGTCGTACACTTTTAACCCTTCCATAAAGTCCTCGAAAGCTCCGACTTCTTTCTCTTTCTTAATTTGACTATAGATGGGAAGGAATTCTTCAAAAGACATCTTTTTCTCGCCTAAAATTAAACACATTTTAAAATATTATTTTTAATGAAATTGAAAGCATCTATAGAAAGCTAACCCTTCTTCTTGGTTCCACCACTTTTCTCAATCATGGCTAGAGTCGGACGTACATCGAGTGATCGCAATAAATCTCCCAAATTTACATAATCTACTTTGGATTCGCCCTCAAAGTCATAGATATCAAAGTGATGTCTCGCCTCTAAACGTATTAAATAATAATTGTTTAAGTTATTAAATAATTAAAAATAATTATATTCTGTATAATATTGTTTAATATTAAATTATAATTAAAAATAAATTTACAAAATATAAATCTATTTTATTTAAATTTATTTATAAACTATTATTCTAACTTGATAATATACTGAAACATGCAAATATATTTGAATATAATATAATTGTGCTTTGATATATAAATTATAGATTAAATTAATTTGCATTTTTAATTTAATTATATAATTATTGTTTAAATTTGTTATTATAATTTTTAAAAATTTAAGAACTTAATACAGTAAACATATAATTGTATAAATAACTGACATATTGTGTACTACTCTTCCTAATTAGGTATTGAATGCCTGTTAGAAGAGATTGAACTAAAAATAGTTTTCAAGTAAAGCTGAGAGGAAAGAGTAGTTTCCTAACGATATATAGTAATCATTATATTTTGTGTTATTTAAAGTGAGTCTAAAGATTTGGCATAACTTATGGTTACAGCAGATAATTGTATAGTGTATTTGGCAACAAAAGGCAAAATTAGGGCATTTCAAATGGTTTTTATTAAACAATTAAATCAAATTGACACACATTTAAATATCCATTCACATGTTATATATTGATAAAAATAATAAATACATAGACTTTAAAAAAGTATATTTTAATTTAATAAATGTAAAAAATAATTTTAAACTGATATTTTAAAACTAAAACAGAATTTACATAATATTAGTGAAACAAAAATTGGTATCACTTACTCTCAACTTCCGGTGGTTTCAGGTCTGCCTAAAGTGGTTGCGAATTAACATAATAATAAAAATGTGAAACATTTTAATATAAAATAATAATAATTAAAAATGAAATAATATAAATATGAAAAATATGTTCAATAGTTTACCATTTCTTATATAAAAAGTTTGGACGACTTTTAAGCGAAAGAAGCGAAGACTTTCTCAAACTTTACTGAAACGACTCACACTTTCTGAGGCTCTTCTCACACACGAAAGAATGCATTCAAAACCCGATTCTTGTGATCAAGAATTTTAAATATAGATTTGTGTGAATACATGCGCTTTGAATTCATTTATAACAAAATAATAGTTCAGTTTTTTGTTAAATAACTATTTCGGGATTTCAATCGCTTTTAAATTGTTATAGTCTTGAGTGACGTTTTTTGGTAATTGAATATTAGATTCAAACACTTTTATATATTTATTTTTCTTTTGTTATTATTTTTAAAATTATAAACTTTTAATTTTGATTCAAATATTTTGTTAAAAAATTTAATAAAATTAATTTTCAAATGTATAATTGAGATATTATTATATAACTTTTTTGTATATTATTAATAAATAGTTAATTTTCATTTAATTGTTTTTTCATATTTATATACAGATATAAATTATGTAAGAGTTATATAATTTATATCATATATTTATATCAAATAAAATATACAAATTTTGTTTACAATATTGTAATTTTAAAAATCAATTTATAAATTTTTAAAAAAAAATATTTTAATTAAATAAATAATAAAATATTTATAAAAAAAATAATAATAAATATTTGAAAGTTAATGTTAAATAAATATATTACAACTAGTGTTAGATAAATGGGAATAAAATTAAAAAACACAAAATTATATTTAATAAACATGTCTAACTTGCATGTTTAATTTAATTAATCATCATTGATTTATCAATAATTAATTGTAAAATATAATTTTAATTCAAAAATAATTAATTTAGCAATTGGATAGTCACTTTAATTTAGTTAAATTATTGTAATAATTACAAGTTTACTTAAAATAATATTGAAAATAAGCATTTAATATATTTAAAACTACATATAAATTAATTTTAGTTTTAATTAATGTCTTAAGAGTCTTAAGACTAATATTTAAATAAATTATATAATTTTTAAAAATTATTTTAATTAAGCGCTAAATTGATAATAACTTCACACAATTGGCTGATAGTATGGGTCACGTGATAAGCATGTGATTGTTATTTATGTTTTGATAAAACATTTGAATTGCAAACAAATGTATAAAATTAGTGACAATTGAACCGATAATTTATGTGAAAATCTGTTTTATTTTTAAAATGATTTTATATATCGTCTGCAGAAGACGTTTGCCGAAGAACTTAATGAATGGTTTGAAACCAAGAGTTAATTGGTGTCACACTCACAGCAAAAAGAAAGTCAAATTTAGTGACAAATACTCGGCCAGTGTTTTGTTACCCAAAAGTCAGTTTCTGGTCAAACACTCGCGATCTCTCGAAACTAATTATGTAATTATTAATCATTTTATTAAACACATGTGTCATGTCATGAATCCCTTAATTATCTTCAATATTGGTTTTGCATTCAAAGGACATCTCTTTACCAATGTTTGAAAAGCTCGCCGATAAAAGTGCACCGAAAGGCCCGTTTGTCTTACACGACGGCCCACCTTATGCTAACGGTTCCCTTCATTTTGGTCACGCTATCAATAAAGTGATTACTTTTTGATTAAAAATACTAATTTTTCTAACCATTTGATTGAGTCATTTGTTTGTTTATCTAATAGTTTTTAAAAGACATGATTTGTCGGCGAAAAGTGTTGGAGGGTTTTGATGTATGCTATGTTCCCGGATGGGACTGTCATGGACTGCCCATTGAGCTCAAGGCACTGGCAAATGACTTGAACATTTCAAATCCCATTGAGATCCGAGAAAAAGCCAAACAATTGGCCTTAAATGTGATTGAAGAGCATAAACAGTGTTTTAAAAGTTGGCAAATAATTGGCGATTGGGATAACCCTTACCTGACATTTGATTCAAAGTATATACGAAATGAATTGCAATCATTTGAAACACTTATAAACAACGGTCTGGTTTATCGTTCACATTCACCTGTCTATTGGTCACCAACTGGACGGACAGCTTTAGCCGAAGCTGAACTTCAATACAATGAAACACATGTCTCTAAATCTGTTTTTGTGAAATTCAAGTTAACAACTATTCCTCTTAGTCTCCAAAAGTTTAGTGATTTATCTGCTCTTATATGGACGACCACTCCATGGACTTTACCCGCAAATCAAGCCATTGCTTACTCAACTGATTTAGACTATTGTGTCGTTACTATTAATAGATTTTCCGATGAATATCTTTTAGTGGCTAAAGATTTGATATCTTCTTTAGAGAAGACATTAGATTCAAAAATTGATATAAAAGAAGTAATCAAAGGACACGATCTTAAGGGAACTGCTTATAGAAATCCAATTGCACTTAACCATGAAATACTACCATTTCTTGAGAGTGCATTTGTCACAACAACTAAAGGAACAGGGTTAGTACATACGGCACCTAATCATGGATTAGATGATTATAAGGTTATTATAGCGAATGGCATCCCTTTGAAAGACTCTATTGTTGATGAAAAGGGTTGTTTTGTGTCCACATCTAACTCAGCATTGGATAATAAGTCTGTTATGAGTGATGGAAATGATATGATAATAGATTTATTGGCAGATTCTTTGCTTTATAAACACAATTACATTCATAGCTATCCCTATGACTGGAGATTCAATGAGCCGGTGATAGTGAGGGCGAGTCCGCAATGGTTTCTTAATATTGAATCCATTAGAGAAGATTGTATTAAAACACTAGAAAATGTGACATTTTATCCCGACTTCTATAAGGATTACTTAATAAATCAGTTAAAAGTTAGGCCTAATTGGTGTATATCTCGTCAAAGATCATGGGGTGTTCCCATACCTGTGTTTTACCACAAAGACGACACCGAATATAAAACTCCAATCTTTTCAAACACAATATTGAATCATATTTTAGATGTGTTTGAAGAAAAAGGATGTGATGTTTGGTGGCTCTCGCCTATTGACCAATTAGTGCCAAAACATATCATTGAAAATGAATTGAAAATGTCTTGCAATGAGTTGATGAAAGGAAAAGACATTTTTGACATTTGGTTTGATAGCGGAAACAGTTGGAAGACAGCCCTATCTGAGCCCAAAGTGGCGGACATGTATTTAGAGGGTTACGATCAGTTGCGCGGTTGGTTTCAATCGTCTCTCATATTGAGTGTCGCCCTCCGAAAGTGTCCGCCTTTTAAATCAATTAAGATTCACGGCTTTGCTTTGGACACCAACGGCAAGAAAATGTCTAAATCTATTGGCAATGTTATTGATCCCAATCAAGTCATATTAAACACAAATAAAGCCACCAATTGTGGATCCGATGGCTTCAGGTGGTGGACAGCGAAGTACGCGTCCGATCATAAGGACGAAAGGGTATCCATTGACTCATTTGATGAAACTTTAGTCTCAATCAATGATATCCGAAGAATAATTCGTTTTCTAATGGGATCTATTCACGACTTTGATTCATCTAAACATATGTGCCATTTGTCTGATATGAATATTTTAGACAAATATTTATTGCATTATTTACACCATTACTTAAATGACATGCAATTGTCGTATAGTAACCATAGATTTAGTCGAATAATCAGTTCTTCGCTTGAATTTGTTGTCAAAAAAGTCTCACGTTTTTACTTCTCTCGAGTCAAACACCGCTTGTTTTGTCACCACAAGACATCTCCCGGCCGTAGAAACTGTCAAACAGTTCTCTTTTATTTATACAATTCAATTGTCCATCAATTGGCCCCCATTTTGCCCCATATTATGACCGAAGCCTACACTCAATTTCCCATCAGTTCAGAGTTTATTCAAAACATGAAAGATTGGGATCAACCAGATATCGAGGAAGACATGAAACTTGTGCTTTCAATGACTGATTTGATTAACAAAGAAATGTTTGGCAAAAATATGTCGAAATATGACTGCTTTATAAATATAGATTCAAATGGTCTCCAAAACTTAAAGGTTTGTTCAGTCATTTAATTAATAATTTATTGTTATTTAAATTTTTTAACGGAATATTCTTTGACTTAAAGTTGTTTCAAATGGACTCGCAATCAATGGACTCTGATTTGTGTGAAATATTGGGCACATCTTTGGTGACATACAGTGATACAAAAGGGCCACAAAAGGATGGCATTACTTTAAAAGGATATGACAATCATATTAATTATGAATTAGTGATAACATCTGCCAATAATTATTTATGCGATCGTTGCAGACGCTATACAGCAACCCATCGCAGCCAAGCCTGTAATGAGTGCTTAAAAGTCTTATCGTTATCTTGATTTATAAGTATATAATTAAAATTACAATAAATTAATATAAAATAATTTGTAATTTAAAAACGACGGTATGCTTTTAATTTTATGTATAAATTAAATATTCACTATAATATTCACTAATACAATAGACATTATTAATTTAGTTTTATAAATAATTGTAATACAGAATTACCTTGCTTACTATATTTTTAATTTATATTTAATAATTGTTTCATTTTTTTACAAATTATTCAATGACTTGAAAGACACGTTTGCAATCAATTACTGCAAATCAAAATCCTTATCAATGAGTGAATAATAAAAGTTAGGATAACTTGAATATAACCAACAAATTTAATTATTTTCTTTCTTAGGCCTAACTTTAGGCTCAAAAAATTTAGGTTAAAATTCAATTTAAACATTGAATATAAATTTTAAATAATTAAATAATTTATATGAATATAAAAGACAATAAAAGTGGTGAATATAATGGGTTTGGGAAATAAATAGTCATTTTTATATTGAATTCAATGATTAATTAGTTTGAAAAAAGTTACAAAACGTATGTATTGTACGACTGATGGTATGAATGGCTGGCAATTGAATGCCATTACGTTAACATAGGATTGCATTGAAAAACATTGAAATTATATTTTTATGATTTATCTATCAATCGATTTGTGTCTTAAATACTAATTCAATGTATTTAATAGTCATTACAGACTTCATTACAGACCTGTAAAACCAATTGTTTGCATTTGATTACAACAAGTGATGTCTGTGTGACGGCCTATGATATCAAATGGTGTCCAAACGTGTTGTGGGAGTGATTGTGAGAAGTGGTCGCAAACAATCACATAATTGTTGGGTACATCTTATCATCACTTTAATTGGTATCACAATCTATTGGTAACTAATGGTGTGATTATCTTTCAAACAGATGTATGGTATGAGTGAGCCATCCGTTTACCACGCGTTGATCGTTATATTCCTCGAGTTCTTCGCGTGGGGTCTACTCACCACTCCTATGATAACCGTATGTCTTATTGCTGTATATGTTTTGGCCAATCAATGACCAATTGATTGATTGAATTGTTTGATTATTTGATGGTTTGATTGTCAGGTCTTGAATGAGACGTTTCCGAACCACACATTCCTCATGAATGGCCTAATTGTGGGCATTAAAGTCGGTATCACTTAATGCTACCAATGATTGAATTGTATTAATGGTTTAATTGGTGACATATAGGGGTTCCTGTCATTCTTGTCGGCGCCATTGATTGGTGCTCTGTCTGACCTCTGGGGCCGAAAATTTTTTCTATTATTAACGGTATTCTTCACGTGTTGTCCGATACCGTTGATGCGATTGAATACATGGTTTGTAGTGATTAGTGATGTATTGACACGAGTTTGTTATAATTGCCAAGTTTTGTCATTTTAGGTGGTATTTCGCAATGATATCACTGTCGGGTGTGTTTGCGGTTACATTTTCAGTGGTATTCGCATACGTGGCCGACGTTACCACTGAACACGAACGTAGTTCGGCGTACGGACTGGTTTCGGCCACTTTTGCGGCCAGTCTGGTGACGTCACCGGCGTTGGGCGCATACCTAAGTGCCGTGTACGGCGATGGTCTAGTCATATTTTTAGCCACACTTATAGCTGTTTTAGATGTTTTATTTATACTATTCTTCGTTCCCGAATCATTACCCGAAAAATTACGGCTCAAATCGATCTCATTGTGGGAAACGGCTGATCCGTTTGTCTCACTACGCAAAGTTAGCAAAGATAGGACTATTTTAATGTTATGTTTGGCTGTCTTTCTGTCATATTTACCCGAAGCCGGTCAGTACTCATGTTTCTTCGTTTACTTGAGACTTGTTATGAACTTTTCGGCCGAAGACGTGGCTCTGTTTATCGCCGTCGTTGGTCTATTGTCAGTCGTGGCACAGGTATGTCTTACTCTCACAATCAACAAGTAATGATTATTTCAATGATTTGACTGATATTTGCAAATTAGACGGCAATGTTGTCGATGTTGATGAAGACATTTGGCAGTAAAAACACTATAATGTTGGGCTTATTGTTGGAAATGATTCAACTAATGTGGTACGGCTTTGGATCTCAAACGTGGATGATGTGGACGGCAGGCATTGTGGCCGCACTCGCATCCATTAGTTAGTACTTATAATTTATAGTTTGAAAATTAAATGATTAATTGATTGCATTTGTATGAATAGCATATCCGAGTATAAGTGCTTATTCATCAATGGGAGCCGACGCTGATAAACAGGGCTTAGTTCAGGGGCTCATCACAGGAATTAGAGGACTCTGTAATGGTTTGGGTCCAGCCGTCTATGGATTTGTATTTAATTTATTTAATGTTGATTTAACGCATAACGTGCCCATTGTTGGCCAATACCCCGGCGGTGGCGAGAGAGGGGCTCTCCTAATGAATGAACACTTAGTAAATTCAAGTATTCACGCGTTTAATGTCTCACAGAATCAGCTGATTCCGGGCCCGCCTTTTGTTTTCGGAGCCTTTTTAGTGTTTTTGGCAATTCTTGTGACTGCCATCGGTATTCCCGAACTGATTCAATACCCGTCTCAACTGAATAGTGAGAACAGTCAACATAATAACAGTAGTGGTAGGACGGGCTCTAAATACTATTACACGTCAATGCAATATCAACGCAATGACAACCAGTGCGTGGGCTCGAGTGCTATGGACGGCAAAGGAAGTCCATTGGGAAGTGCCGATGAAGACAATGTTAGTTCATCTTTAAAGTCAATTAGTAATCCAATTCGTAAAAGTGATGATAAGAGGTATGAAATGCATAAGAGAGGGCCAATGAATAGTGAATCCCAATTGCCATTAATGCAAGACTTGGACGCATTATGAGTGTGAAATCAATTGCTGTGATCTCTAACTAAATTTGTTGTCTTTGTGTTTGCTATTCGTTATCATATTCTGTAAAATATTGTTTTCAAAACTCATATCTAATTATTATTATTATTTTATTGCAATTATTGTTAATAAATATAAAACGGAATATATTTTAAGTAATTTTTAATAATTGATATTAAAAATGTGTTTTACATTAAATATAATTTATTATGAAATAAAAAGCCTTCGTGTCGTGCACTTCAATAAAATTTGTGACAATTAAGACAAACAAACACATTATATTTTTCACTATCAAATGTTTTGTAACAAATTTTATACAAAGTATTACTATCAACTCAATGTCTAACAATTAATGCATTAAATAAATTAAAAGTTTATTTGACATCCAAATTGTTTTGATTATTTTCTAAATTAATTAATTGTCAGAAACTTATTTAAAGTTATAATGTCTTTTTGAATAACTTGTAAAAAAATGTCATCATACAATTAGAATAAGACATTTTTAAAACCAGTACTAATTTAATAGTTAACATGGTAGTTTTATAAATTATTTTAATTTAATTTTACATTTAAAAGCAAAAATTTAAATCAATTTATTGATAAATTATACAAAATATAGTAATAAATGGGAAGTGAGTTGTAATGCTTTGTAATGCAGATTCTGTGTGAATATTGCTATTCATAACTCAAGTCTCTATTGAAGTCATGAATGCAATGAAAGTGTTGTTGTGTTTGGTTTGCAAAACTCATACAATTTCATTCAAATTGCATTTTTAATGATTTTTTGGCCCAAAGTCAACACAATTTACACCAATTAGTGTATCAATTGTTTGAGTGTCGGCACTAATTATGCTATATTTAGACCCGTTTTGCAAATTTTGTATCAATTTATTAGTCATTTGTTTATTAATGTATTGATTGATTGAAATGTATATTGGATTTGCAATTCATGATACAGTTTGAGACAAAAAGTTAGACAAAATGGTAAGAAATTTTGAATTATAATTGAATGAGTGATCAAATGAATTGATAATTGAATGTTAACTTAAAGGCATTGTTTGGCATTCAATTGGTCTTCACATTAGTTTTGTTGAGTATTTTAAACAAACTTTCGGTCAGATATTCAATCGGTCGATGGCTTCTCTCAAACGGGTATTCATTCATACCATTCACTCAACTATTGTTTCTATTGGTCTTATAATGTATTAACTGATCCACAGATTAGTCCGGTATTTGCATCCAACGGATCATGATTTAAGACAAACGATAGGTTTGTCTAAAACGACAAACAAAGCGAAGAACCGAAAGGATAATAAAGATAATAACAAAGACAACACTTTTTTAGTGCCTAAAGACATCTCTCTTACTCTGGAGTCCAAACCTCTGGAACTACTAGATGTGATTCAACTGCCATTTTATGCAGAGCTTCAATGGCTAATAGATTTCGGAGTCTATGCTCTCATTATTTACACATTAACTGAATTATACTACTATTTAGTGCCAAACAGTACTGAATATAATTTGAGTCTAATCTGGTGTTCACTTGTAGTGGCCTTCAGTTTGTATGAACTCTTCGCCAATTGTTTCAAATTAATTGACTTTTAATTTAAAACAATTTATTTCAATGTCTTTAGAAAAGTCTTGTTTTCAATAACTGGTCTCTACTTCAGAGGCGGCGACGAATCGATAGGCGAGAGATCCTTAACGCTAGTATCGGGATCTCTATTCTTCGTGACCGCAATGATTGTCTTAATACCCAATGAAGAGTTATTAGAGTTTGGATTAGTTCCCGCTTACAAGAGCTTCAATGAAAGCGCTTTCAAATTATTAGAAACTCACTTAACCAACGATAGCACCGGTAATAGTAGTAGTGTTGGGAGTGGACCTACTTCTCTACTTATGGTCAAATTTTTTCTGGCCATTTGGTGCGCTATTATCGGCTCTTTCTTTACATTTCCCGGCCTTCGGGTCTCGAAAATGCATTTCGACGCCATTAAGTACGCGGCCAACGATACCACCTCCTTGTGAGTAACAAACATTTGTTGAATTTAACCATTTGTTTGAATTAATCAACAATTATTGTTTCAATTCTAGATTTTTATTGCATCTGAACTTTATTTCGCCACTTTTTATAATCTTATTATGGGTTAAACCGATTGCAAGAAATTACTTCACTGTCAAGACCTGGTCATCGAGAGGCGTAATGTAAGTTAATTTTCATTTAAATGAATATAACATACAATATAGCAATTGATGCATAAATTACAGAATGAGTTCAGATAGTTTTGAAACGACAAGAATTGTGGTAATCCTAGTTGTGATAGGTTTGAGATTATGTTTCACTCGACGATACCTTCAATCCTATCTGAATATCGCACCACAAAAGCTGACTGTAATGAAGAAGGAAAAGGGACGCATCACTAACATTGATCTCCAGAAATTGGTATCAATTCATGAATCAATTATACATTTTGTTTAATATCTAAAACTATTTTTTCTCATCACATAACAGATCGCTCGAGTATATCATTACTTATGTGTCGTAACTCTTCAATACATATCTCCGCTATTTATTTGTCTGTTTATGACATTAATAATGAAGACTTTAGGCAACTATACGTGGTTTACTACTTCCACCGAATCAGTTGCCATCCCACTTAACATTGACCAACAAACGGGTCCTCAATTGACATTAGCCCTCCTTAAAGAGGTATTCAATCCCATTGTATTGCGAGGATTGACCGGATTTATGGTTTGGTGGTTGTGCTCCGTTTGGTTCATCACTTCATTCATTGGTTTTATATATCATTCGTATTTCTTGTGATATTTATTAGTTTTCATTCACCAATCAATTCTCAATCAGAAAACACTTTCAATATATTTATAGTTTAGTTTAGTTTAGAGTTTTGTTTGTTATTTAATTAAATCAATAGTTTATAAAAAAGAGAAAACAATAAAAACAATAGAAATGTTTTAATGACTTTCGCCTTTCTTTCCGGCAATTCTCTTGAAGTCATTCATATTAGTGGCCGAAACGGGAGACCCGATGATCGATAGGTAATCGATACGAGTTGTCTCGCTATTGGACAGGTTGTTCTTCACAAATATCTGCCAATAGATTACCGCAAAACAAATCAGTACTGAATGTCAAACACTAAACAATTGTAAAATACAAACCAATATGTTTTGGACGTTTTGAAACTTAACATAACGTAACGGTATTGGAGTCCCTTTGGACATATCGTGGTCCGAGAGATCCAACGTCTGGATCGGGTCCATAGAGTCTGACTCATCGAAGTCCAGAGTTTTTGGCAGATTTGTGAACAGTTTGATAACTTTTGGTCCATTGTCTTTGGGCGCCATTATCTTCAATGAATGTAGTTTTAAGGGCTGATTGAACGCCAAGTTTATGATCAACTGTTCGTCACAATCCGACTCCAAGTAAGTGTTGGAACCACTGGTCAGACAACCGGTCAGAGAGTGTTCGTCCGATTCATTCAAACACTCGGACTGAGACTTATTGATGAAAGTGTTGAGTTCCATATGACCGGCCACTCCACTGTCACCCGACTGACCACCCGTACCATCACTACCACTGTCAGTGCCCACCAGTTCTCGAACCTTATTCTCGAGTGCCGTCGGGTCTGCGCCACGAACTCTAGTCAACACAACTCGGTTTCGGATGAATATAAAGGTCGGCATCGCCTCTACGCTATAGTTTTGGGCCGTTTCTATAGCAACGGAACAACAATAGTGGTATAGTTATGGTGATAATGGAAGTGTTGGGTGACATACCTGGACACTGATCGACATCCACTTTGAGGAACACTGCGCCCGCATTCTGACCGCTAAGCCGTTCAAAGACGGGAGCGATGCGCTGACACGGGCCACACCAACTGGCCGTGAAGTCTATCACTACCAGTCGATTACCGGTCGCCGATAATTCAGTGGCGAAGTGGTCGTCATCTCTGATCACAATTACCGGCATTTTTTAACCACAATTTCGGCTCAATTTATCTCTTCTTTCAAAAAACTGCTAAATAATTCAAAACAACTGCTCGTATATAACGTTACGCATAGAGACAGTGGTTGGCATTGAATTAACTACTCAATGGGTTGTCTCGTCCTTACGTATGGCAATAAGTATTGACTAATTTGGGGTTTAAAATGACAATAATTTATGGTAACGTTGTTTATGACAATCAGAATGCCATAGATTTTAATGTAATTTTATGAGCCGTTCATAAATAGCGGTCCAAAAAGAGTTGCTATAATTGGGAAAACTTTGATGAAGTAATTAATTGAAGCGTTAAATAGGTTTTGACTGAATTGATGGTACAATGACTCGGAAGACAATGACTTTGATAGACATCACTGGAGACCAGACACTGACTATGACTATAAGAGTATAGGTATTATATTTCAGTGTCATATAACACACGCTATACGTGTCCAACACTTTCCGGTTTTAAAAACCAAATTAAATTTCTAACTTATTTCTCATCAATATTTGCGGCTTTTATTACAAATTAGTCTTAAAAACTTTTTTATTAACTGAAAACAACATTAAAGTTAGTTA
>JAQIWK010000281.1:0-18662 GCA_034695265.1 Dissorhina ornata | reverse complement strand
AGAGAGAGAGAGAGAGAGAGAGAGAGAGAGAGAGAGAGTAAAAACAAATTTTTCATTAGCGTTTTTGGTAATGCTTGCCATTGCTTACTGGTGTCGTTACAATCAGTTATACCCTACCAAATGCACTACAGTTTAGTGCCAGTGCTGTTACAGTTGCACACATAAAAAGACCGTAATTTGATTAATAGCTATTGATTTAAGAGAAAGAATCGGGTATTTTGTGTGCAATACTCGTGTAAATGGGAAATGAATTTACAGCCAGTTTTACAGAGGATATGGCAATATTAAGGCGAGTCTCGTCTCTTTCAAAGGGGATGGTAAAGTGGTGGGGGATGTGAGTGAGAGAGCGCCCAGAGATCAGTAGCTTTCTCTGGATTTTTCAAAAGGCGCCTCCAGTTCTCAAATATTACACCAAAGGTTGTTTGTCACTCACTCTCGACCATCTCCTGGGCGCTCGGGTAGTAGCCATCAACTAAACAGCCTTTCCCTTAACCGTACCATTAAATAGAGAGAGAGAGAGAGAGAGAGAGAGAGAGCACATCAAATTCAAGCGTAACATCTAATGCATGTATACATTGTTAGTATTGTTTGACATTAAACTATTGCATCCATTCTCTCTCTCTTCAATACCTCTGTTACCGACCGACCGTCACATCTGCTTCTTGTGTGACATTTTTCACTAAAAAATAACACAACAAAACACAGGGATTGCAGTGTTTTGTTGGATTCAGTCATTGATTTGACGGCATAGGGAAAGAGCGAGAGACTAAACACGAGCGGTTCATTCAGTCATTTTATAAATTTGGCCTGGCTAAAATATATACATATATCTGATTTGCTAACAGCCAGCTCTATTCATTGCTCGCTATTTAATATAATACATAACATAAACTTCAAACCTTAAGCCCTATTCATAAGTATAACTCACAAAAAAAGTAGTCAACTAAATAGAGGAGCGCTTATACTCTTAGGTCTCATATAATATGCTTTTATCTTATTATTTCTTGCGCTCAAAATACATAATATATTATATTGTATATACCGTTGACTTGCCATTCATAAGTCAAACCAAAAAGCAAGGTAACTTTGAGTGATTTAACGCGCTAAAGGTGTTATAAGTTATACAACCTTTTATAATAATAATAATATATATTTTTTGCAGACATTGCCTAATATTGCGTTAAAAATTATTAAAAATTACTTGTTATGATGTGCGCTAATTATTGGAGAGTCTTAAACTGACCCTCTTTTTCAATAATAGTTTCTTAAGAGTTTTGTTTAATATGCTATTCACTACATTAAACAACAATAACAACAACCAAAGTATTTAGCGCCGGTAGGTTTGGCTCAATACATAACTGGCCGACAGCTTCATAATAAATAAGCAAGACAAAAAATGTAGTATTTGTAGTGCTTTGTAAAAATTGAGATATTATAACAAAAAGACCTGTCCAGTCTAACGGTATATTATGTATTTAAAAGTTTTTCTCTCTCTCTCTCTCTCTCTCTCTCTCTCTCTTATGCTATATTTTTTTGGTGTCCAAACACTTTACAATTGTTGTACAATATTTTGCTTTCGTAGGTCAAGTATAGCGCCTAAACAGTACAACAAAACAAATTAATATATAACTTATAAATGTGTTGAGAGTTTAGCCAACACTTCATATGTTAAGAGACAGAGAAAGAGATGAAAGAAAACCTTTACTTCAACTGTGGATCAAATAGAGAGAGAGAGAGAGAGAGAGAGAGAGAGAGAGAGAGAGAGAGAGAGAGAGAGAGAGTAAGGATGAATAGGACAAGACTTAGGTATTAGGTAAGTCTTGATGTGTTAGCACCGTTAGTGTAGTGTATTTTATTTTTATAGAAATCTTAAGGCAAACATACCTTTTTTATTTTGTAGTGTAAAGCACTTAACGTTTTATCCCTTTTATCTAAAAGTATACACAAAAAAACATTTCTCTCTCTCTTTCATAAATACCATTGGACTGAACCGTCGGCGCAAACATACAGTAAAAAAAGAGGGACTTAAAGTAAATACTGTTTTTATATTATTATTTGAACCGCAATTGAGTTCAACAGTAAAGCAAAATAACATGAAAGAAAATAAAGACAAAAATCAATGTATTTATTATTACAACATTTTTTTGCTTTGAAGAGACAGTCATTTTTATAGTCGTTTTTATTTGTGGTCTCAAACAAACTGATAGATGTATCCATAAAATCAAAAATTATGGCAAAGATTTTTCACATAAAAGGAAACATATTTTACATTTTTTTGAATTATTATTTACATTATATAAAGACAAATATAAAATCTTGTTTTTATGGTTTTGCAAAAAAAAAATTATTTCTATTTATATCGCAATTTAATTAAAATGTATTTTTTGAATTAAATTTTTACAAACATTTAGATATCATATTATGCGGGTGAGTGAGTGAGAGAGAGAAAGGTAAAGATTTGATCTCAAATTAAAATCAAATATATATTTCTAAATGTTTTTTGGTTTAAAGATATTTCAAAAACAAATTATTTATTTTAATGTTTTTATTACTTTCAATCATTTTTAAAAAAGTTAATAAAACCGTTTTTATGATTTTTGAGATTATCTTAAAAGATCACTGTTTAGTATGTTATGTCATATACTTAGGGGAGAGAGGGAGAGAGAGAGAGAGAGAGAGAGAGAGAGAGAGAGAGAGAGTACTTTAAGATGATTAATATAAAAAGCATTTTAAATCTCTTTTCTTATGCACAATACAAACACTTTTTAAACTTAAATGGCATTCAATTTAAAAGCCAAACCAAAAAAATAAATGTTTAAATATTTTAAAACGAGAGATGATATGACTGAACCACTCCTTAAAACAAAGTCTATTATAAATACCGTATTATATAACGAGATGTTTGAGTCATTTAAGTGGATGTTCCTATCGTTTACTTAAGTAGACTAGACTTAAAAATTATTTCTTTAAAACAAATGTTTAATTTTGATTAAAAATAAATTTGCCAGTGCCTCACCAATTTAGGCATTTTTAATATAATATATTATATCCAGGTAATAGCTTAACAAATAATAACTTGTTAGATAATAATTTTTCTTTTTAAACGACAAATTAATATTACGAGAGAGAGAGAGAGAGAGAGAGAGAGAGACAGAGAGAGAGAGAGAGACTGAGAGAGATAGGGAGGGAGTACAGGGCCTACACATTATATACCTGAGCTCCTAATATACAACTGCCATAGACTGAAGCAAAAGGCAAACAAGTTTTATATATAAATTTTGTTTTTTGCCTAAAATATTTACAATCGCAACGTGTAGTCAATCGATTGAATCATTATTTGTCCACACATTCAGTAAATATATACACAAAATATATATTGAATTAAAACTAAACAATTTTCACTAAAAGTACACTAACCCTAACTTTATTTTACTTTATTTTGCAAGTTGTTTATTATTATAATTACATAATTTATTTATTGTGTCCTGGTGTGTGTGTATATATATATATTTTGTTTAGTTTTTAATTTACTTTGCCTATCGTAAATCATATGATAAATATTACAATAAAATAATATTATTTTTTTTAATTATAATAAACCCATTAAACACTAATATTGGCGATAAAAATCTCATATGAAAATTATTTTTTATTTTATCCTATTTTATGCTGAAAAAAGTGAAATAAAAACTGTTTTTATAGTAATATAAAAGTCAAATAAAATGTGATTTAATTTGACTTTTTTTTTATATGAGAGAGAGGTTTACAGTGAGCGCATAGAAAGAGCACTATTTTGCATCTCATAAATAAAAAATCGCTTTACTTTTACACTGTATTTGTATATAATATTATATGATTAGTAGGTTTTTTTGCCTACTCTTTGGCCCCTATGTTAATGAGTGCATACGATTATAGTTAGTATAACTGTTATGTGTTTTTTGTGTTGTTATTGTATAACAATACTGTATGTATAATCATTATAATTGCTGACTTATATTTGTTAATATTATTCAATTGGTATACTCTCTCTCTCTCTCTCTCTCTCTCTCTCTCTCTCTCATTTGCACCGACTGTTGGGTCTGAGGGCCCATACATTTACAGTTGGGATTCAAACCAAACACCCAAAAAAATCAGTGTTAGTTTTAGACTACCATTCAATTGGGTATTTGAGTTTAACTTTGCATATCATAACACATGAGTTGCTGTTTCCTTATATAAAGTACTCATATATTAAATGAGAAATGGATTTATGAAACGATTATTTATAGTGTATTCCGATTTGGGACCCTATCATAGCCAGTATGCAGCCAAAGCACTAGATTTTGGGTCACAATTGAGTTTGGGTTGGGATGAGTGTGAGTGTGTGTGTTGGGAATGGGATGGTGGGGTCGGGTGTTATATAATGCCTAACCATTAGTTTGTATGAGTGATTGTGTGCAGGACATCATCCCCAGGATAATGGCTTGTGTGGTGTGCGCTCATCGGGAAGGATATCACAACATTTCATATGAGATATCCATCTAATAAAAAGAGTCTCTCTCTCTCTCTCTCTCTCTCTCTCTCTCTCTCTTTCCTATTCATAATATGAGTGCAAACTGTTTCCACAAATACTCTTATCCCACACTTTTAGACTATAATTTAATTGTAAGTCAATTCATTGAAAGTCCAATTCATTGGACGAGAAAAATTTATTTCGTTGAAAAAATATGACAAATATATATATAAATTTAATTTTATTATTTTATTTTGTCGTTTACTTTTCATAATAAAAAAATATATAAATACAACAATAGTATAGTTTTGCTGTCAAACCGTACGTTTGGTTTTAATTTAATTTAAGTTAACAACCATTTGTTTGATGTATTTAATATATATAAAAAGCTAAACAAATATAACTCTCACAATATTGTGTATATTGACTATCAGTTAGAAAACATTGCACTTTATCTCTCTCTCTCTCTCTCTCTCTCACTCACTAATTAAGTAATGCTTTCACTGTTTGACTCTATCTATTCAATAGTCATTCCCATTAGTGTACGGTTTGGGTATTGTATTAACTATACACTCACTCGCACACTATGGCCTGACTGTCAGTCTGTCTAACAATTATTTATATTATTATTATTTAATAAATTTTAACATTTTCTTTATTCACACAATATTTTGTGTGGTTTTTAATTGTCTGTCTAAAGAGCGAGAGAGAGAGAGAGAGAGAGAGAGAGAGAGAGAGAAAGAGAGCAATGCCAGTGAGAGTAGTCTTTTGTGTAGTTATTTAATTCAATTTTATTATTATTATTATCATTATTTAGTTTGCTTAACATTTAATGTATTTAAACTTATATTTATATTTGGCAAGTGTTATGTAATAATAAAAATAACAATAAAATTTCATCAAAAATGTATACACAGTGAGAGAGAAATAGGGAGAGAGAGAGAGAGATGATATACAATAGTAGTGGTCTTTCCCATCGATTCTCTGGTATATATAAAGTGAGTTAAGAGACGTTTTCAATAATTAAATGAACGCAAACTCAATGGGCAATGAGTTTTGAATAATGTGTTTATACATAGAGTGTACTGTTAGGGCAGTGTTGGTGTATGAGAGTCCACTGAAATATACAATGTTTTTATACCCAAAAATAAGAGAGAAAAACAGTACAAAATTGATTACAATAATAGCATTGAATACGAAACATAGGAGTGACACCAAAAATGTTAGTAAACTTACTGTTAGAGAGAGAGAGAGAGAGAGAGAGAGATGTGTATACGTGTTTACGATAAATGCATCGTCGGTTTACATAAAACTACTCTCTCTCTCTCTCATCTCTCACCCAACATCCCTATCCATCCTTACCCTCATTCCCAACACACACTATCTCTTTGGACTAATGCATAACAGTTATACAGTTATATGTATACAATAATATAGGGACTGGACATTAAGGGGCACTGGAGATAGATAATATTTAGCGATAGCTTTATAATGGCAATGATTTGTTTTGGGGATTTTTAGGGGCCACACAATCCATACCTATTATGAACTAATAAATAGTCACTAAAATGTGATACAAAAGTTATGACTGAATAGAGGGAGGGAGAGAGAGAGAGAGAGAGAGAGATGGTTGCCGAGTGTCTAAGTAAATGATAAACTGGTGTGAAATATACTGCAATACCATATAATACCCGGCGATTACTACATGAGTGCCCGAGACTTACATACATACATACTATCCCTTCTCTTCATTATATATTATATACTTTTGTCAATAAAATAAATGACACTATTTTTCGTGGGGTCTAAACAACAGAGATATCTATCATATAAGCGATGGCAGCAAATGAATACAATGCCAGCCATTGACACAAACAAACAGACAATAAGACAAGTCGTGGCAGACTTTTGTCATAAAAGACTTTTGACATGAGATGAGAGAGAAATAGAGAGATAGAGACAAGAGTTTCTAAATTTAAAAACTTATATCTATTTTAAGTTAAAACATTTCACAGGAGTTGTCCTAAACATAGCTCATGTACCTAATGAAACACACAAATGTATTATTATTATACATAAATTGTATGCCTTTTTTTCTGAACTGACATTTCTTTTGTGTTCATTTAGTTTGCATTGCATTTCATTTCAAATGCTTTTTTTTGTTTTGTTATTTTGAATGTTAATCAATATATGGGTGGTAGAAGTTATATATACAGTACAATTTACTCACAAACTAATATATTACAAACAGTATATACAGTATTAGTTGTAAATATTGAATCTTTACTAACACCTTTCCTGACACACTCTCTCCCTCAACCTAAAATATATCATACAATACATGCAAATACATACAAACAAAATAAACCATATTATCATAATTGCTATGAAAGGGCGCCATAGGAACTGATATGTATGTATAGTTTTTTTAGGTAAAGTAAAGTAAAGTAAAAATACACAATTAAAAGAGTAAAATATCTTTGATATGTATATGTGTTTGTTATTTTAGTAGTTAGTTATAGTTATAGCAGTTGTTAAATGTTATGTTTAGTTAGTTAGACAGTAAGGGATATATGATATGAACTGGATATTTAGGCACGGAATTCAAGAATTTCAATGTTAAATAATATAATTAAAGTTGCTTGATAAAATATATCATTGTGGTATTTTATATAGATATTTTTTAATGGCATATATCATATTTAAAATAATAGTTTTAATTATTATTATTATTATCTTTATGATAATGTCTTTCCGTTTTATTATTATTTTATTATTTGGTTTTTGCTGTTTATTTATTATTATAATAAAAATTATATATATAATTTAATTGCCATTCAATATATTAAATCCCAAACTAATTAGTAAATTAATGACATTAATGTTTTGTAATGAGACTTAACATGATTAAAATTGTTAGACAAAACAACAACAATATATTATATAATATATTTATGTTAATAACCGGGCGCTCAGACATCTGCAACACAGATACATAAGCTTAAATAGCTAAATGTTTTACAGCAGGGTCATGTTATTAAAAAATTACTAAATATTATTATTATTAAAAGCAATGAACCATCTAATATTTTAGTTTTTATCTAATTTATTATATTTATATTTATATATATATATATAACTTATATAATATATAAGGTAATATTATCTAATTTGTCGTTTGCAATCAAATTATAGCTAATTATAGGAGCAAGTAGAAAATTATTGATGACTTCAAAAATAAATATAATATATGTGGCAATTATTATTTAGGACTTCACTACCAGGACTGTTAATTTAAGGCGTATAAATAGGCTTAAAGGTCTTATTAAACCCATATTATATAATAGGATCTAAAAGCCCTCAAACCATTGCCCTACCGGTGCTTAGTTAGTAACAAATAAGTAGCCAACAACTGTCGGTATGAATGATAGCCTGTTTGGGCTAATAATGTAAGTCAAAACCGACAATGTATTTATACATCTATTGATTTAATATAATATAATATATATTGTATTAATTGGTGTCTCCCGACAGACACCACACTACCCGTGTCACGGGTTTGGGTCACGACAGAAGTCTAACGTAACTTTAATTTATATAAAAACTTTTTAAACAATATTTATTTTTTAAAAAAGTTTTGTTTTGAAAGAGAGACGTGTTTAGCGTATATTTCTTGTTAGATGTGTTTTGCATTTCAATAGTAGTTTATATTTATCTTAAGTTTTTTAAATTTGTTGTTATTTTGTTACTTCATATATCAATACATTATTAGCAACAAAACACTACAAAAAACAGCTATGAATTACTGAAACAAATGCTAATAAATTACATTGCATTTCATGTATGTTTGTTAGTCTGTCTATCGCTCGCTAAACAGATTATCCGATTACTTCTCGAGGGGTCATAATATACGGTATATTTTAAAAACATTAGTTTTTTTGTGTCCAACGTTCAGAATAAATTAGAAATATATATATAAATATACATAAAGTGACTGAAGAGAGACACAAATGGTTTGGTCGCTGTTATGACATATAAAATAATATCAATATTTAAGGTATTATTAAAAAAAACAACAAAGTTTTGTCCCAAAAATATATATATAAATATTTTGCCATATTTTCTTTTTGCAACAAAATAAACAGTAAAAATTTCGTTTACTTTTTGATGATAAGTTTTTTACATTTTTATTGTAAAGATTTGTTTGAATATATAAATTTTTATATCACAAAAATATTTATAATAAAAAAAAATATATGTAAAGACATTTCTACCATTCAATTCATATCTCTTATACACAACAAAGTCTGATATGATTTACAAAGTCATAAAACATATATATAAATAATAGTAAATATTGTCGTATATATTGAATATAATATATATTATATAAATGTGTTTGTGTTGTGGATAATAAAAGTTTTATAAATAAAAAATATATTTAAAAATTTAATATGACTTACAAATGATTTGCTGTTCATTGGCGTCCAAGACATTCACTAATGTTGTTATAATAATCCCAATAATCAGTGGATATGAATAGCATAACAACAATAATCTTTTCATATTACTGTTGCCTTTCATTATTATGAAATTAAATTAATTAATCAATTATTAATGGCATTAATAAAATTAAAAATTAATTATAATTAATTAAAATTATAAATAAATAATTTTAAAAACAAAAATAAAATACTAAAACAAATAATAAAATTGTTTTGTATTTAGAAATAATTGTTTTTTTGTTTTAGTTCACAATAAAATGATAATTTAATAAATCACATAATCAGTTCATTAAATATCAAGTGTTTGCTTTTTAAAGTTTTTTTTGTATGTGACAAATATAAAAAACACCTATCTCAATTTAATATATAGTTATAACTGATGTTATCATACTCAATTTAGTTTAATTAAATAATTATACTATAAAAAAGTGATTTGTGATAATCAGCGATAAAACAAACATTGAAATAGTATTATTTTTTAATCCAATAATTTCACATTTGTTTTAACACTTTTATTGTTTTTTAAAAAGCAATTTTTATTTGAAACAATATTTGAACAAAAAAAATTGACACAACTTTTACTATTATATTCACAACTAATTCCGGTATTCAATTGATTGGTATATCAAAAATGTTTGACAAATAATTATTTTTTCAAATAAATAAAATTATTTCATTCAAGAATTTATTTAAGTGTTAACTCTTTGAATACAATTATATAACTGAATATTATTTTACATTCAAATACAATGAGAGAAAGCACTGTAAAAATATTCACACTGTAAGCACTGTATGATATGAATGGTATAAGTGAAGCAAATATTCACAGGAATAACAGGTCTTTACTGATGGTTAGACTCCGACGACTGCCAGTGCACTGCCAGAGCTTTAACGAGTGGCGAGTGTTAGGGAACTCATGAGTAGATCGAATGGAAAGGCAGGTCGAGTCTACTCTACACTATACATACGGGTAGAGTAGTTGCCAGCAGTTTGCCATTCAATGGTATGGTATGTATGTATACTATGGATGGAGAACTTGCTATGGATTTTCTCGAAGTACTAGTGATAATACCATACCATTTGTTGGGTATAGAAGTGAATATCAAATACAAAATAGTATAGATATATACACAACAAAAACTAAATACACAATAAGTAGTGAGAGTGTATAATATTATGAGTGAACTATTCAATGGATATTAACACATATTTAGGATATATTTATAAATTCAGTGGCATTTCTATATCATATACTTTTTTTATATGACACACTCATTACAGTGCTCTCAAAAGTATAATATTATTAAACAATATATTAAATATTACTGATATCAGGCGCACATTAACAAATAAAAGCGCTTATACTTTGTATTTAATCTGTTAATTATTGAGGACTTATAGCAAAAATATAAAAAAGTAAAGTTAAATATTAAAGAGCTAGATGAGATATGGTGGCGACTATTCAAGTACTTGAATATAAATATTATATTTTTTATGATTGATTTTGTTTTGTTTGCTATTAAATTGTATGTAAAATCTTATCATCAGCTGAGAGAGAGAGAGAGAGAGAGAGAGAGTATGTCTATTAACCTTAAAAAACAAATTGCATCAAAATAAATTAAATATCAAACAATATTCAATGCAATGATTATATTTATAAATTATAATAAAAAATACAATAAAATTAATGCTAATTAATAAATTCACGAAAGTATAATCATCAGTAAACTTTCGTCAATAAAATTAATATTAATGAAAAAATATTTTGTTTAAATTAATTACTTTAACATATATTTTTATTTAGCCCATAAATTATAAGGCTATTGTTGTAAATTATATACAATTAAATACAATCTTTAAGACAAAAAACAAAGGATATGAATATTCATTGATTAAAATCATGAGAGAGACTGAAAGAGAGAGAGAGAGAGAGACTATTATATTTTGGTTGAATAAGGATGAGAGTCCGAAAACATGTGCGCCAATGATATAATGATAGCAAAGTATGTGTATATAATATAATATAATAGACACCGTCTATCTCCCCCCTGTATAGTGTATTTTGAATATGTTTGTACACTGTATGCCAAATACAGTATATAAATATATTATATAATAGTATAAATCGATTCATTCAATCCATATGTTTGCATAAGAATAGTCTCCAGAGTTTTCAATGTTAGGTTATATACCGAAAAAAATACTCAATTTTTTGTTTTTATCTATTATTTTATTTTTGTATTATATATACAGAGAGACAGTGTTTATAGTGTATTGAGAGCACACCATCCCATCCTATCATCCATTGGGGTGATCGCTAGTTGTGATATGAAATATGTATAATATTTATATATAAAATATATTTTTTTGTTAATAAATAATATATCACTCAATAAACAGTATAATATACATATAAAAAATATTGTCAAAACAGTCAATTGTGTATGAAATTTAAATTATATATTGTTTTATATGTTTGTTTAACAATAAAAAATATTTAACATTAATTAAAATATACAATAATATTATTACATTATATATTTTATAATACAATTGTAATATACATTTGTCGGCCGGCAATATATTTGATAAAACAATAAACATAATATAAATATACGGCACAAAAAACAACATTTAATATTTAGTATAATATTTAGTAATATTTATATTTGTGTTATAAAATAAAAATATGTAATAAATAGTGTAATGATAGGAAAGACGGCGACAATATTTGTATACAATATATAATATTTTGTTGTATATTAATATTATTAGATGCCTTATATACAATATATACATATATATTATATACAGTTATCAGTTATGTTTGCGATTGAATTAATTTGTTTGAGTGATAATTGTGTTTAACTTATATTTTTATGACTGCATTCATGACTGAATATTTTTATTACATTTATATATTATATATAAAAATATATATAATATTATATATTTTTATCGCAAAACTAACTCAAATATAATATATTAACTTATGATTAGTCACCAAGCTATTATTGAAATTATTACATATTTTACAGGTATAATATACCACGGTTTTTTCGTATAAATATCATATTCAAACAGTATATCCCTAACAGTATGTATCAATACAATTGATTTTTTATTTATCACATTGTACTGCAATCACACAATTCAAATGATATATAATATTGATATATGTTTTATCGTATAATTAAAAAACATTTTCCAAATCAAAGTAAACTTGATAATATATGGAAAAATATTAAAGAGACAAGATAAAATAATAAAATAACATTAACCTTATATAAACCCAAGAAATTAATAATTATATTAAATTTAAATTTAATTCATATCATTACTTTTTATTTTATATTAGATAAACTCCTACTATAAGTAATTATTATTTAAAATAATAATATTTTTTATAATAATAATAAATATCATACATTTAAAAATACTTTAAATTTTTAATATAAAACTTGAAAAATTAATTTATTATATTAAATATAAAAAAAAATTAAATTTGTTGTTAAATAAAAAATTAAATTAAATATATTTTTTGTTGAATATATTATTCAAAATATTGCTTATAAATAGCAATACAAAAAACAATTTGTTTTTTATATTACATTGTTGTGAATATATTAATTTATATTTGTTATATTATAAAATCATTTGACTTACATTTTTACTTTAGTAAAACATTAATATAAATAAATATATTTTTATATAAAAAATTGTTACAACAAAACGCTACCACAAAATATTTTTTTATAACAAATTTTAATGTTTTATGTATAAATTAAACACAATTTTATTATACCTATCAAATTGTTTTTTAGGTTATTTTTTAATATATTAAACTAAATTTTTTTTATGTGTGATGCTACCATAGATATTAAATATAGTTTGTATTCAATATAATAAAATTACCAGGAATAGCTACTATTAATATAATTTTTTTACAAGAATTTCTTACTATTAAATAATTTCTTGTTTTATATTATAATACTTATTATAAACTTTATTGTAGCAAAAAAATGTTTGAATTATAATATGAAACGTTAAAGAAAACAAAAATCAATAAAACAATATGATATGAGCGACATATATAAGACAAGTCAAAAGTCATTGTATGTATGAAAAGTAAAAGCAGCAAAAAAAGACATTTACGTTGATATCAAGACATGATATGTGATGTGATATTAGTGTTGTATTATTCAGATATATATTATATAACTACTGTAACACCACAACTAATGCCATTATAGTTATATTATATTTATGTATATAACATATATACAAGTTATATAAGTTTGTCTGAAAAAAGTGAGTAAAGACAACGACTTAGAGAGAGAGAGAGAGAGAGAGAGAGAGAGAGAGAGAGACTAAGTATCTAACAATTGCCACAAAATATCTTTCACTAATGTATTTCTCACTTTCTTTGTGACATCGTTTACGACACAAATGTTACTATACTTTAGTTTTATTTCACAAAAAATGCGATATAATTTATATATAATATATAAAAAATGATTTTATATTATTATATTAAACCTCTTGTCGCCTTAGTTTTGTGAATTTATATATATATTTTATATATACTTTTTTCATCAAATTTATTATTTTACAATTTCTTCAACAATTTTATTGTATTTATTTTATATTTTATTTTGTATGTCATATATAACTTGTATAAAAAATGTGTATCTTTTTTCTTATACAACACTTAATATTAATATTATATTTCATATCTAGTGTGCCGTCCTTTGAGAGCACCTAAAAGTCTTTGTTTTTTGTTATCATAATATTATCATAAGATATAAACTCTCTCTCTCTCTCTCTCTCTCTCTCTCTCTCTCTCTCTCTCTCTCTCTCATGTCTTATTATAAGTTATATTTAGCTTAAAAATGTATATAATTTATGTATATATTTGAAACAAATGTAAAATACATTTTTATATATACAGACATTTTTGTAAATATATTTTGTCTCCAAAAAAATTTTGGTTCAATTTTATAAAGATATGATTTATTTTTATATTACAATGCTTTCCAATTGCTATACAAATATATTTAAATTTAATCAATCATTTATGTGTTTGGTCCTTTTCTTGATTTAAATATAAATATTGTGCTTGATCCACATTTGTAAATAAAATATTATATTGTTTTATTTAATATAGACTAGATTTATTTGAATGGTTTTTACATTGTATTGTTTTCATTTTGAAAACTATTTTATACTTTATTTACTATTTTGTATTAAATTTAAATTTGTTTTTATATAAAAAGTTTTTTATAACATTATTTTTATATTAAGCCTTAAATGTTGGGTAAAAGTGTTATATATATAATGACAAATAGATTGGCGGCTAAAATGCCAAACCAATTGTTATCTAAGTTTTTGATCACAAAAATGGGCGAATAATTTGTGAGAAAATAACTAAAAAATTGTTTTATTTTTGAAAAATAAAATTTTAAACAAAAAATTTAAAATAAATTATAAAATTATAAAAGAAATAAAAAGTAAAAAAATCCATTCATTAAATACAATTTTTAAAAGTTAATGGCTAACTAAGCAATGAAACAAAATATAAAAAAGGTTTTTACTTTATTTTTTAAATGATATTTACAAAACACCTCTCACTTACGCTTATAATTGCTTTCAAATAACAAACAAACTTAAAATTACTGAAAAATTTTTAACGTTTGAGAGAAAAAAGCTTTTTATTTTTATTATTATTATATTTTTTCTAATGTTTTCTTATTATATATATATTTTTATAGTTAGATATCAAACATTAAAAAAAGTGTAATCAAAATAAATACAGTATAAGAAATGGACTGATAGTGTGTGTATTGTATACACACTTTGAGTGCCACACACATGAAAAACAGTGAACACAAAATCAAAGCACGTTTTTTGAACCAAAAAAATAATAATAAAAAGTAATAAAAGATAAGATTAAATATAACTTTACTTCATATATATATATATATATATAACAAGTTTTAACGGTTCGGTCGCCTAAACCTAAAACTCTGGTAGTATTTTGTGTGAAAAACACATTTTTTGGCTTAAAAAATATAGTGCAAAGAGGAGTAGTAGTTGTTTTATATTATGTAAGATATACACCGATTTTCAGTTTTGAGAGGGTATGGGAGGTTTGGTTGGGTTAGTATATAAAATATAATAATACAATGTTTAAAGTGTGTCTATCTTTTTTTGAACAGGTTATTAATCTTAGCTTTAATTCCTTAAAAATTTTACTTTATTTCTCTCTCTCTCTCTCTCTCTCTCTCTCATTCACCGCTAAATTGTAACACAATTTATGTTTTATAGATGATGTGATTAATCAGGTTTTGCTTTATTTCATATACTTATATACCATATAAACTTTATATTATAAAGCAAGTGTGTAAGCAATTAATTAAAAGCCTACCCATTATCATACTATATATAATAATTCATCTAATAATCAATTGTATATTTAAAGTATTAAAAATTGAATCAATTTTTGGGTTCAATTTACTGATAAAATTTATATTTATATAATCAATAAAAGTGTAATTTATTTGCATATTTTTAGACGAGATTTTGGGTTAAAATAAAATGCTAACAAAAAAAACAAATTGTGTTTTTAAAAAAAAAGTTAATAAATTTTTGGTGTTTTATTCAAATGACTTTAAATTTAATGTTTTGCATAAGTCATACACTAAAGACATGTATATAAAAATAAAATTGCTTATAAATTATAAGTTATAATTTATTTGTATTATATATTTTTTTAATGAAATAAATTATTGGCACAAAGAGTGAGATGAAGTATAAAGTATAGCAAAAAAAAGTATAAACTTTTATTTAATCTCAAAAATATTTAGGGAAACAAAAAGTATATTTATGATATAAGAAATTATAGTCTAATAAATAAGTCTATACTTGAATTTAATGTATATATAAATACATTTGATATTAAATAGTAGGGAGTAAATTGGGATAGGAGTGAAAGTTTAAATAATGTTTTTTATATATATTATTTTGGTAGCAATCAGTCGACTGAAACATTTAAAGCACTAGAAATAAGTCATTTATTTTGTTGGTGTTTAGAATTCAACGCACTATTGATAGAGGAAATACTTATAGCTCTCTCTCTCTCTCTCTCTCTCTCTCTCTCTCTCCCTCTCTCTCAACACTCAATCGTTTTCTCACTTTATTTTTTAAGTGTTTTCTTAATCTTAAAAAAACTAAATAATAGTAAAAAATATATAATAAGAGAGAGAGAGAGAGAGAGAGAGAGAGAGAGAGAGAAATAGAAAGAAAGGGAGAGAAATTGAATTCTGGATATCTTATAGTAAATAGGATTGCATTGTATAATAAATTCAGTTTTTTTCAACATTTTTTAGCCACTTTTTTGTGAATTTATTTTATTGTGTTAATTGAAAGTTGAGTTACAATAAGAAAGAAAGAAAGAAAGAAAGAAAGAGAGAGAGAGAGAGAGAGAGAGCGAGAGAGATGTATAAAATAAAATTTACAGAAAATATATATACATTTAGTAGTGAAAAAGTATTGGACAAAAGTAATTGTTAGCAAAGCATTTGGCTATTAAGTGAATTGGCGCTCAATTTATTTTTTGTTTTTTTTCTCTCCCAAGTATTTTCAATTGACATTACATATAGTTGTGTCCAACAAATTGATTATTAGCTCTTAATTTTATTTTTTTGGTTCAAAAAACTACTAAAAATTATTGTGCACAACAGATTTGTTCAACAATAATGTGTTGCACTTTTTGTTAGATGAGATGAGCCCTAAACAACAGCTGAATTGAATCAAATGATAGGTATATTTCTTGTGTTCACTATTTTTTACATTATTTTATTTTTGTTAGTTTTTGTGTTAAATTTCTTAACACACCTAATATAACCAGTGAATCTTTACCAAGAGCTTTATTGGCGCTCTGGTGTGTGTCTAAAGTATGGTATGTTAGGATCAGTTGAGTAAATTTCTTATATACAAAAGCCTACTAATAACCACCACTACTACTAGTAGTGATCAGTTAAAGTCCTATTGTTTCCCAAGTTTCTCATTTGAAGAAAGAAAGAGAGACTGATGTGTCGTTAAGAGGCCTCAGTATTGCAAAACCAATACGAGTTGTCTGTCTAACTAAGGCTATGGTTTTTGTAGTAAAACTAATTTTTGGCAATCATTGGCAACGATGGCTATAATCATTAGATGAGAGAGAGAGAGAGAGAGAGAGAGAGAGAGAGATGTATGTAACGACTTTGAAGAGCACACCACATAGTAATACTATAACTACTTCACTAAGAATTGCATTTGTGTTACACTTTTTCCCTTTGATTTCTCTCTCATTATAATTATTTCCTCTTTTTCTTCAATACTTTTACTACTTTTTTCTTCTCATTTCTTTTCTGAAGCACTCATTCCCTTCACTTAATATATGAGATTTGAATTGCTTTTACTTTTTTGCTTTCTCTTTCTCTTTCTCTCTCTCTCTCTCTCTCTCTCCATACACTATCTGTTCAATGCTTTAACACTCAATGGGTTTACACACTTTGAAAACCCCAGTAATTAATCATTAATTTTGCATTTATTGTCACTTCACAATATAATGTGGTCCAATAAATTCATTAATCAATTGCTAGTTTACTTTAAAATAAGTAAAATAAAGTAGTTTAACGCCAAAATCCTGGGTCAAACTTAAGGCTGCGTTAGACGTTCAATAGACACATACATATAGTTTTTTTTCAATCCCTCTTTCTCTTTGCTCTTAAAATATTGGCTCAAATAACGGAAATTTCTTTTCACAACAATCTCTCAACTGATGTCAACATTTTTTTCTCATTTTATATATAATATCAAAGAGAGAGAGAGAGAGAGAGAGAGAGGTGATATCAAAGTCAACTTTATAATAAAATTTCAAAATATTTTCATAAAAACTTCAAAACATTAGACAAATATTCATATATTTTTTGATCAAACTTTGGCAGTAAAATAAAATTATATCAATTAAAAATATTAGTATTATTTCTTATGGCATACTATAAGCTATTTCTTTAGTGATTTATCGATCAAAATATAAGAAAAAAATATTTATATAAATATTTTTTTCCGTTAATAAATGAGTTGCAAATGTATCGGTTGTATAGCCAATGGTTAACGATAGGGATTTAGCCGGCGTTTCCGCACATCATTCATAACTCAAACATAACTTTTTTTTGAGACAGTTATTCATTATAACAAATGTGTTGCTATTTTATACACTATATATATATATATACATACATACAAATAGATATATCAAAATTAGTTAAACATTCACTATAACTTTACAAACAATTTCTTTGAAAACTACATTTTGTTGTATAATATTTAATGTAATATATTAAATCATCAAGGTCTATTTTTATATCTAACATTATTTATTTCATTGTAAAGTTTTTGTTATTAGTTTCAAGAAAAACAATCATTTCGTTTGAAAAAATAGGGACAATAACTCCATATATTATTTATAATTGTATACAAAAAATATAAAATAAATTAATGCAAAAATCATTTATTAAAAGATTAATTTGTTTGACTAATTTTGTGCTAAAAATTATTTATTAGAGAGAGAGAGAGAGAGAGAGAGAGAGAGAGAGAGACTGAGAGAGAGAGAGAGAGAG
>JAQIWK010000280.1:0-18664 GCA_034695265.1 Dissorhina ornata | reverse complement strand
TAAGAGAGATACGCATGCTAAAGGTTTGTATTAAATTTATTAACTATATAGTGGGCAATAAAATATTTTATGTTACCATAATTACGCAAGACCTGATAAGGCTGTGAGTAACTATGGTAACATATAACTTCTTATTGACCACTCTATACTTAAATATAAATTTATTTATTAATTAAATTTTTCTTTTTTATAATACTTTTTAGCTTTTAAAACATGCAAATTTAATAAATTTGCTTGAAGTGTTTCGTCGTAAGCGAAAATTACACTTGGTGTTTGAATATTGCGAGCTGACTGTGCTGGATATATTGGAAAAATATCCCAAAGGTGTACCTGATAATTTAACTAAAAAAATTATTTGGCAAACAATTAATGCCATCAATTTCTGTCATCAACACAACGTAAGGCTTAAATTGTTTGAAATAATTTAATTAAATATTGAATTAAAACTATATTTTATCAAGATCAGAATTATAAAATATAAAAACTATTATTGATTAAATTTATTTAAATAGTTTACAAGTTGAAAATATTTGTTAAATATTATATTTAATTTTTTATTTTATTTATATAAATCAATATTGAAACAATTATATCAATTTTATTTGAATTGAAATCTATTTAAAATAAATACATGATTTTTAATTATGTTTAGACAACAATTAGTAGTAATAATATAATTTAATTATTATTTGTCAACTTATAAACTTAATTAAAAGTTGCTTATAATTGCTATCATAATATACTTACTATGTTTAATTTATAATAAAACTAAATTTTAACATCCAGTAAGTTTTTAGTTGATAAAAGTTATTGTTATCATTGTGATAATTATAATGATATATTGACATTTGTCAAGGTACAATTGCAATTTATTGGTGATATATTCTATATCATATAAAAATATATTAAAGAAATAATAAATAATCTTTATAAATCTATGGTATAATAAGCCTAACATAATGTTATTGTATTTACGAGGCCTTCAACTTTTGCTTGTTTAATCAATAAAAACAATAAATAGATTTTTTTTATATATTTCGAAATATATTTATTTACCTTGATATATATAAAAATATATAGAATCTACTTTAGATTAAGTACTAATTGTTTATATTTCAATAAAATATATTATAAATTACAATAAAAATTATTTATACAATTATTTAAATAACTAAAATAGATTTTGTATATACATGTAAATATTAATATTGTGTTTATTGAATATAAATAAAAAATCTATAAAATAATGTTTATTAAATTAAGATTTTATTGAGATAGTTAATTGCTGATTATTGTAGATCAATATATTTTAAAAATAATGTATAATCTAATTATTTTAAAGTTAATTAAATAATTGTTTTTATAAATAATTAGTGCATTCATCGAGACGTCAAACCTGAAAACATATTACTCACTAAAGACTGTATCGTTAAGTTATGTGATTTTGGTTTTGCACGCACATTGAACCCTGGTGAAAATTATACCGATTATGTGGCCACACGATGGTATCGGGCACCCGAACTACTAGTAGGCGACACCCAGTATGGCCCGGCAGTGGACGTATGGGCCATCGGGTGCGTGACGGCCGAGTTGATGCGCGGTGAGGCCCTATGGCCGGGCAAATCGGATGTGGATCAGCTGTATTTGATACGTAAAACTCTTGGAGACCTAATGCCCCGACATATGACAGTGTTTAGGAGTAATGAGTTTTTTGCTGGCGTTTCCCTACCGGAGCCCGAGTCTCAGGAACCGATTGAAATGAAAATACCCAAACAAATAGAAGAGTCGGGAATGGATTTGTTACGCAAATGTCTGGACAAAGACCCACAAAAGCGGCCAATTTGTGAACACCTGTTAAGACACCATTACTTTGCAAATGTGAAAATGCCGGACATTGAGTCCAACCAAGAAGATAATACCAACCAAACAAAGTTTCGCCAAAGATCTAAGGTTTGACTTGAATTTGTATTTAATGCACTTTTGACCAGTCCTTTGGTCAGTGTTTTGGTTTTGCAGTGAAATAGCCATAAAGTAATAAGATATTAAAAGACATTTCAAACTATCTTAAGACTACTTCACTGCAAAACCTAAACACTGATCATAGATTTAAAAGTGATTTAATGTTATAATTATTGTTTGAAAGTTTTTAAGTGAATTAAATGATTTTTAATTAATTTAATTGATTGAATTGATAGTATGGACAGTCAATACTGCCGACACTGACCGGTAAAAGTGGTACACCAGACATACGGTCAGTTCAGTTACACTCGCGATACGCCGTTAACCATAATAACCGTGCGGTCGGACCCATACATCAAAACTCTTTGGACAGAAACGACAACTACGGGCCACTCGTCCGCACCACTCGTTTTGATCATTTGCCTAATATTTAAATATATTTTGAGTTTTAATTATTATAATTTCAAATCATTACATTGTTTTAAGTTTCATTTAAGTTTTAAATAAATATAAATTTGATTACTTGTATATTATATTTATAAATACACATACAGTAAAGCACACTATTATAATGGCATTATCTATACATTATTAATGTAAATTAAATATAAGACTTGTAATATCCATATAATTATTTAAAATAAAAATGATTTAAATTATTTATAAAAGTTTTAATAATTTTTTTAAAATTTACTTGAATTTAGAAAACTAATATTTAATTACCACAAGTAATCTAATAAAAATTCAAATTATTTATTGCATTTCAAGTTTTATTTTAAAACATTAATAGTATTAATAACAACATTAACAACTATTTATAAATGATAATTATTTAATTAATACAAATGTTATGTAATATTTATTGATGCATTGTGTCGCCCTCATCCGCGTCATCCAAATGTATTTCTGTTAATTTAAAAAAATTAAATTTTATAAATAAATTTATAATTAATAAAAGTATTTAAAAACAATTTAATACTTTTGTGTTGATTTCTATGGCAGACCAAAGCCCAGACACCGATTACTATCATAATTATAGCCATAAATATTAAACAAAAAACTACTAAAATAATAGTAAAAACCGAATCACTTGGTATGTGAGGACCACAATTAACCAGGTCTTGTAATATACATTTATTTGCATCTATCAACTTTAAAAATTTAAAGGGGAAAATTTATAATAAATTATAACATTTTAAACTTGATATTTAAGTTTAAAAACACATACCCTATCGTTAGTTAAAAACTTTAATAAAATAACACAGTATTTAATAATTGGTTTCTCATTAAACAAATAGACACCAGTTTTTGAGTCCAACCAATACCACCCTAGTATTGGCCCAAAATCTTTAATACTATTAACGTTTGTAATGTTTGTTAAATAAGCCGGGCTAAAAGTAAATAGTAAATTATAATTTTAACTAAAATATAACTAATCTTTATTAACTTACATTGATGCAAATAATTTAATTTCTCTAACTTTTCCTTTTGCTGTTATTATAATTGTTTCAATGTATTTTTGATTCACAGTTTTATTACCAGGAGCAATAGATATACTTTGGCAATGTTTTCCAATAGTTAAACACGTGTACAATAATTTTCTAGGTTTACCAGATAACCTAAATATGCTATGTTCACTGAAGTATTTCTATTAATTTACAAATTAATACAATTTAATTTTAATTGTATTATAAATTTATTGATAGTCAAGTAAATTTCAGTTAAAAGTAACCTAAATATTTTTGACTTGAATTTTAAATAAATTTTAATTAAAATTCTAGTCTATAGTTATACTTACAATGATTGGCATCAAGATGATACTTTTGTTTGTAAATCTTACGCTTGTCATTATGAACTGTGGATCAAATATATGGTGATTGCTTGTGTCAGTAACTAGTTTGAAAGTAGTATGACCCTGGTCAGTTTTGTGATCGGTATTTACATTCCATTTTTGTGAACCAATTGTAATGAACTTAATGTTTGTATTTATATAAAAGTATTGAAATGTTTGGACAGTTGTTGTGTTGGTATTCATAAACTCTTGACAAAACTGTTTTGTCAACACATTTGACACAACCATTGTGTTTATCAATACAAACAACGCTATGATTTATATTTTGATAAAAAAAAGTATATTAATTAATGTTTTTATAAATTATTTTACTAGATTACCTGGTGAAAACATAATTAATCAATTATCAAATAGACTAATAAGACAAATAGTATTTGAGGTTTTATTAAAACTATAAATTGAATACAGATATTTATAAATAAATCAAAACATTTATTATAAAGACTATTATTTTTTCAATATAAATAATTTGATTAAATAATTGTAAATTTAAAATGAATCATGGATTTTGAATGCACGTGAAAGTATTTATAATAAAATTAATATCACAATACAAGTTTATATTAAATTATTATAACAATAAATGTTAATTAATATCTAACTAATGATTAATGTAAATAGTTGATATTAATCATCCTAACTGATCCATGAAGTTTAATGATAACAATATAAGTATACCATTTTTCATTATTAATAAAAATCTGATTCCTATGTCTATAAATATACAATTTATATAAACATTTTAATTTACAACTTTTAACTAGTATTTTCAGTATAAGTTTAGTTTAAGACAAACTTTAACTTCAAGTGCAATTAAATTATGAGTTGGGCAACTCAAAAAAGTCATCCTGGTCGTCTGAATCATCTATATCGATCCAATTGTCTGAATCAACCCAATCGTCCAAACTAGAGCTGCTATTTATGAGTTTATTTGCTAGTTACCGTATAGCCTTGCATGTATCATAGAAATATATATAAATTTATTAAAAGCTTACATATGTATTCAATATACATGTATATTTGTAAATAAATTAAGCATTGTATAATTAATAATAATAAGCAATTAATCAGACTAGTTTGAATTTAATATTTAAATTTTCCCAATAAGGTTTGTACCTTAATGCAAGGCTTTGCGGTAACTAGCAGATAAACTCATAATTGGCAGCTCGAGTCCAAACCATCCAATTTAAGTTTAGCCAAACAATACTCATAGAAAAACTGATTACATTTTACATTGAACTAATTTTAAATTTTTACCTTGGTTCAATGTATAAAAGTGATTTAAGTTCAGTAGTAGACATGTAACCTAAAACTATAACCTTTGGGTTTCTGACATTTTCTAATACACTCATATTTTGTTTATCTATTATAAGTTTAGCCAAACAATACTTATAGAAAAATTGGTTATTATTTTGTTTCAGTAAATCAAGTTTTGAATAAAAGTCCGGTTCTTTGATAACATCCGTAGGATTTAGTGACCATTCCTTACATTTCTGCAACACTTGCCGGCACTCGACTCTATCCTTAGCCTCCCATTCATTCATTAAAAGCAATACTTTTTTCAATTTAAACACACATTTTGTTAACATTTTGCTAACAAATGGATTAATATTTGGATTATATTTAATAAATATGTCTTCAATTTGTAAGTCAAATATATTTTCAGCAATTTTTGAGGCACTGTAGACATCAATTAAATGGTTGTATTGTTTTTGCAATACAATTTCCGGTGCCTGATATTCTGGTTGTCCCTTATCTGAAGTATGATTGTCTCTAATGGTCGCCAAACCAAAGTCACATAACTTCAAGTATCGGCCGTTTGTAGGCTTTATAGCAATCAATACGTTATCGGGTTTGAGATCCCGATGAATGACCGGTGGATTCAATTCGTGTATATATTGTATGCTTTCTAAGAGTTCTTTAAATATATGACACGATATATAATACTCGAGTGAATCCATGGGTTGTTCAGCCGATTGTCTGCCAAATACTTTAGCTTTACTTTTAATAACTGATCCGAGATTTTGTGAACACAACTCCATTGTTATGTAATAATTGTTGTCTTCAAACCAAGACTTAATATATTTAACCACATATTCTGATCGAACTCTTGTTAGATTATTCAATTCTTTGTGTATTATACCCTGGTCATTATCTGCAATATATTGTTTAGATTTATGAAATAATTTTAAATACAAGTAAAATATTGCAACCTAACCATACACATTTCATTTAACGTTATCATAGCTTATTTATTTTGATATAACCAAACAAATTGAAATTAATATAAATGTTATTTTTTAGCTTTTTTAATAATAGTATTAGTGTACAATATAATCAGTATATTCAAAATAGTATCATTTTATTGTTTTATAAAGATGGTTAGCTGACCTGATGTATGCATATGATAATGCGAAACCAACTCATAGCATTAATAGTGTTAGACTACCCTCTTTATAAAACAATATATCTACATATATTTACCTGCACACTTTATTATTTTAATAGCCATTTCGTTATTAACATTATCTCGAACTTTATATACTGTGCCAAATGAACCTGATCCTAATTTGCTTAATTGTTTATATTGCCTTTTGTATGTGATTTGATATACTATAAATAAATAATTATAAATATTAAAAATAATTAATACAATTATACCTTCATCTGATTGATTTATTTGGTTGTATATTTTATTTAAAACATTGTCACATTTTAATTTAAATTCGTCATTAGTTTTATAATTAAATGTTTTATAATCAGTGAATAAATTAATTGTTTTAATTGTAATTTGAAATTTATAGATACAACAGTCAAATATATTCAAATAATTTGTTTTGTATATTTGATCATTACGGTATATATGAATACGACCATTTATTAAAAACATTATTAAACATGTGTGATATTTATAATTTGATATTTTATAAATATTTTCTATTTTATCTTTAGAAATTAATTGAATTGGTGATTTTTGTATTAAATGTTGATTAAATTTATTTAAATATTGTCCACAAATATAAACAAATCCATCATTTGATAAAAATAAAGTTTGTGAGCCAGTTGATATGATTGTTTTAATATCTAATATATTTTGTATTAATTGTGGTTTAAATATATTATTTGTTGAATTGTGTCCCAAATTATAATGTAGATTACTACCCCAACTAAACACATATCCATCCAATGTAATTGCAAATGAGGATGAATTAAAACAATATATTGTTTTTATTTTATATAAATTAAATTGTAATTGTTCTGGAGAAATTATTGTATTACTCAAACTATTACAACCAATACTTCCAAGATAATTTTCACCCCATCCATAGACAGTGCCATCACTGGTCAACGCTAATGTGTATTTTACACCACAACATATTTGTTCAATACATATATTTTCAAAATATGTTATGAGTTGTGGTTTGAAGTATTCATTAAATATATTTTCTATCATTTGTTCTAGATCAATAGGTGTACCGCATCCCCAAATATAAATACACTTAATGTTATCAATAGCAATCACATGTGTGGGTCCAATAAAAAATTGTTGAATATTTTTGTGACACAATTGTGGTATAATTTGTGGTGATTTCACATACATATTGTGTCCCAAACCAAGTGATCCCTCATAATTAGATCCCAAACCATATACTAAATCATCATTTGTTACAAACAATACATTATATCCTCTCTCATCATCAAATATATGAAATAATTTTATATTTTTCATAAATTTTTCGGTATTATAATTATTAACAATAGTTACTATAGAATTCATTATTATATTGAATATAATTTATTGTTATTTAGACACGAAATGCATACAACTTAGGACTGATTTTCAATACAGACGTGTTTAACATAATTACAAAATGCAATTACAAAAAATTATATTAACTAATTGTATTAAATTATATTAAATATAAAATTAAATAATTTTTAAGATTTTAACATAAAATTTACCTAAAAATTACAAATAACAATATAATATAATACTTTATAATAAATTGCGTATTAATATAAAAACAATATACAAAATGCTTTATAATGTAATGTTATAACAATAAACTTGAAATTATTGGTTACCATATAAACTAATAATATAAAATAATTTTGAATGTACTTATGAGTCACGTATTAATTTGTTCAAACACTAGTAATTCATACAAAAGCGTTGTTTTTTAAATATATTAAGCACTAAATTAATTTAACTAAATGTCTAGGTAATCAACAGGTTATAAATGCTGAAAAATTATTGAAATTACTATATCATGATTGAGCGTACGTGATTTATGTCATTTATATAAATATTAATAAATTAAATGATTTATCAAGTATTTATTAGTAATTGTTAATATGATTCATATCATACATGATAGCATATCATATAGAAATAGTTTATATTCTAGTGTGACATTATAAAGTAAAAGTCAGTTATATTATATTGCAAAATATTATATTATAATCTAATAATTGTATTATGTGCTTGTATATAATCTATTACGACCTAGGGGTTTAAATATTTTTATTGTAAGACAATATGTAAGTTTGTTAAATAAATAGACGTCGTAATTGGAATGGCCCTATCATGTAAAAAAATTTCTATGGAGTTTAACATTAGGACTCATTCCAAGACTCATTGTACAAAATACTGATTATAACACATTGCAAAATTGACTATAAGTTTGATAGGTAAGATAAACTAACAGTATTTTTTAAACTCTTATTAATTCTATTAATTATATTATATAACTTATTGTATTTATTAATCTATTTTATCTATACAAAGTTTATAACTTGTATATTATATAATTTATTTATAAACACACATATACAGCATTGCAGATCATTATAATTGCGTTGTCTATACATTATTAATGTAAATTAAATATAAGGCTTGTAATATCCATATAATTATTTGAAATAAAAGTGATTTAATTAAAAAGCTATTCAAATGAAAATTCAAAATATTTATTGCATTTCATGTTTAGTATTAAAACAGTAATAGTAATGATAATTACATTAACAACTATCTATAAGTTTTAATTATTTAATTAATACAAATGTTATGTAATATTTATTGATGGATTGTGTCGCCCTCATCCGCGTCATCCAATCGTATTTCTGTTTATTAAAAAAAATAAATTTTATAAATAAATTTATAATTAATTAATAAAAGTATTTTTTAAAAACAGTTCATTACTTTTATGTTGATTTCGATGACAGACCAAAGCCCAGACACCGATTACTATCATAATTATAGCCATAAATATAACACAAAAAACTACTAAAATAATAGTCAAAACCGAATCACTAGGTATACAATCAACCAGGTCTTGTAAAATACAATTGTTTTCATCTACCCACTGTTATAAACACAATTATATTTTTTAAATAAATCTAGATATTTATGACTAATAAAGTTTTACCGTTTGACTGGATGTTAATGTGTTAATAACACAATACTTGATAACTCGATCAATATTAAATATATGAACATTGTAATGGGAAATAGTCAAGTATCCAGCTATATGTTTCAATAAGTTATTACTTGTTTTATCACTCGATATGTTAGGAGGTTGACTAGGCTTACTGTATAAAAAACATAATTTAAATTATTTTTAAAATATTAACTTGCAAAAAAAACTATACATACTATTTCAAAACTGGCCACATTTTAAATGACCCATGGCCAGTTATGTCCAAAATAATTGTTTCATCTACAGTATTAACTTCAAAGCTGCCAGGTGATATAAATATATCTTGGCACAGTTCGTCCTTGGTCAAACACTTGTACAATTTATTATAACCAATATTTGTTATGTTATAGAAATAGAAAATATTATAATTTATCTAACTTGGGAACTTTTAGATCTGTGTCCGCGTTATCCAGTTAATTTTTATTTTAATAAATACTTAATTATGTATTTAAAAATTTAATAAAAATTATTTTTGCTAATGAGTTACTTAAATGGGTTAAAATGGGTGATTAATAAATCACTATGTAATAGGTTTTGTTGTATCATTTTTAAAGAAATGTGTACTAGCAAATAATCAAGGTAATAATACAACACAGTCACTATAGCTCAATTAGCAAGGTGCCTCACACTGAAGCGAATTTAGTGAGTTCAATTCCACCTGGTGAATCAATTTTTTTTTGATTATTTTTTTTAACTATAAGCTAGCACATTTTTAGTTATTGTTTGTTGATATTTTTTGAATGTAAACAAAATTATTTTTATTTTGCAATTATGTTAGTGTTTTAAATATTAAATGTTATATATTTTTTAAAAATCGCAATTAGAAAAAAATACCAAAGTGAATTTATCAAGATAAATCAATCAGAAATAATTTTAATATATTATAAATTTAAAATTAGATTACTTGACAATTAAATTAAATATAGCTTATTTATAATTCAACAAGTTTTGATTATTTATTTTAAAAATATATTTAATTTAAAAAAAAAATTGATTCACCAGGTGGAATTGAACTCACCAAATTCGCTTCAGTGTGAGGCACCTTGCTAATTGAGCTATAGTGTCTGTGTTGTATTATTACCTTGATTATTTGCTAGTACACATTTCTTTAAAAATGATACAACAAAACCTATTACATAGTGATTGTAACCCATTTTTTAATCACTCATTTTAACCCACCTAAATACACCATTAGCAAAAATAATTATTATTAAATTTTTAAATACATAATTAAGTATTTATTGAAATAAAAATTAACTGGATAACGCGGACACAGATCTAAAAGTTCCCAAGTTAGCATTTACATAGGTTATATTTTTTCTTGCAAACATTTAGTATCTTTGGGCAAATTATATTTTAGTTGACCCTATTTCCTCGTCTAATACTACATGTCAGTTTAAAATATTTTTATAGATTTTTTCTAACAAAATAATTTTATTTATAAAGGCATGTTTTATTATGTAAGGAAATACGGTATAGTAATTTTTTATTTACAAACAAAATTATTTTTTTAGAGTTTTACGTTACGTATCGACCGGTATTGTTGACTATGAGCTATGTCAATTATTTCATGAAAGTATCCAGATGTTTGATTCACCAAGCAATTTATTTTTACATTCTGAGTTTAAAGTAATTAAACTAGTTGATTTGGAAAACATTTTAATTATACTACTTAGCATTTTGTTTTTAGTTATATTAATAGAATGTTTTGTTATTGTAACAAATAAAATTTATTAGCATGCTAATTTATATTTAATTGTTTTATGTTTAAATAACTTATTATTAATTATCAATAATGGTATTGTTGAGAAATACAATTGACTTATTTTAAACAATTAATTAAAGTAATTATATAAACAATTAACTTTACTTAATAAAATATTTTGTTATTATAATAAATAAAAATTATTAGCCTGATAAGTAAATCTATTTTTACATATACTTTTAGTTGTAAATAATAACTTTTTATTTATAATATCATTGTAAAACACTGATTTTATTTTAAATAAATAATTAAAATATATCAACTTGTAACAAGACACAATTCGTTTTATTTACAAAATAAAATTGTATTTACTTAAAAAATAATAATTACATATAAATCAAAATAGTTAAATACTAACTAGAATTGAGATTAAAAATAATAAACTGCAAAAATATTCATTGTATTTAATTGAGTAATCAAGATAATATTTTAATTAAAACATAATAATTTTTTTTAAATGGGTTTACATTTAAAGATACCAGCTGATTCTCGATCACCTTGGATTTTATTCAATAACACTAATACCAATGTATGTACGGGCATACAATGTGAATTAATTCAATATATAGCCAGGTCATTAAATTGTACTTTTGAACTAATTCGTGAGCTCAATGGTGTGGGTAAACTATTTGCTAATGGTACTTGGAATGGCCAAATGGGTCGTTTACAATCTAATGTAATTTTATATTATTAAAATTAATTGGTAAAAGTTTTATACACCATGAGGCAGTCAAAGATATGAACAGTATATTTGTGAGTAAAATAGGGTGTCTAACAATGATTTTCCAATAGGAATGATTTATTTTGGAAAAAGTACCAATTTAATTTTGATAAAATTATATGTTAATTGAAATTCAATGATAAATTTTATTCCACAAATACTGACTGGTTCCTATTTCGAAATAAAATTATTCTTATTTGAAAATCATTGTTAGACTACCTATATGTTGGCTGCCTTATGGTGTACAATTTATATTTATTGAATAATTATTATAATATTAATATAATAATATGATTTAATGTATATTTTATACTATTGATTTTCAATTAATTTGGAAGTTATTTTAAAATTACTTTAAAATTTTAATTATAAAACTAGGAAGTTCATATGACAAGATCACCCACGACATCTCACATTATGTTTTACAAAATGGTTGATTTGAGTCAACCATTTTGGGACGAAGAAAACTATGTACTTATGCGTCACAAACATCCTAATGGTGGTGGGTTAAATTTTTGGCTTACCAAGCTATTTAACATAAATTGTTGGCTTTTATTTGTTTTAATGTTTACAATTGTTTGTTTATATTTAACTATAAATTCTAATCAATCGTTACAATTGAAATATAGTTTTATGAGCAAAAATTATTTGATTAAAATTATTATATTTAAAATAGTTTTTACAGTATTTTCTCAAGGTAAATAAAAATTATTTTTAAGTTTATAAATATGAATTAAGTAAACAAATTCACATAATGTACCAATGGTAAAGATTCACTTGTGAAAGATTTTGATTCAATAATTTTTAATTAAAATATGAGTAAATTATAAATTTTTTTATATCAAATTAAACAGTAACTATCCATAAATAAATTTCTAAAATAATTATTTCAATATCTCTTATACTTTTTGAGTAAACACGTTTCAAACACAAGTAACTTATCATTATCTTTTTAAGCCGCCATTGTGTCTTGATGGGTATATAAAATAAACGGTAATAATTAAAAATTTTACAATTAATGTTTTCATTACCTTAACATAAGATAAAAACAGTAAAATTGAAAAAATTATATAAATTGCTCAATTAATTTATAAATTATGCATTAATTAAGATAGCTAAATATCACTTTTGAAAGTAATAACATTTTAATGTTAAACGCTCATAGAGTTAACATAGGCTTAAAATGTTAAATGTTGTCATCTTGTGTTTGAGATCCGTTTACTTAAAAAGTATAAGAGATATTGAAATAATTATTTTAGAATTTGATTTATGAATAGTTACTGTTTAATTTGATATAAAAAAATTTATAATTTAATTGTATTTTAATTAAAAATTATTGAATTAAAATCTTTCACAAGTGAATCTTTACCATTGGTATATCATCAAGGCATTTGTTTTAAATGCTAAAATAAACTATAATAATATTATTTATAATAATATTATGTTTATGAAGCGCTTTTATTGTAATGTTTAAACTAATGATTATCGATATCTTGCAACTAAATTTTACTCAACCAAACATTATTAGCATTCAATTTAATGGCTTTATTGTGTTTAATGCAGTTCATAGAACCTGCTATTTCATAATAATATCTTGCTTTTTATTTCAATTGTTTGCACTTTTTTTTATACAATTTGGTAATCATTTATTTGTTGCCTTTAAATTTATCTCAGTTTATAATTTATTAAGATTATGTTTTACTATTAAAAACAATAAAATATCTTAAACGCTAAAAGTTGTTGGAAGTTATTATTATTATTATTGTTTTCTAATCAAAAATCTATATCCTTATTGGTTATAATTTAAAAGTTTGATGTAATTGTTTAGTGTGTATAATAGAAGTGAAAATAAAAATTTATTCACTATTTTTCTTGATATCTGTATTTCTTCCCCATTCTCTTTGCACCGACTGTTTAGGTCCGTCCTTCTCGACAATCAGAAGCGAACGGCTAATGAAAGTTTACGGTAAGAAATATATATTATACCTAAAACTAAAACAAATAGTGATAGATTAGAGACAACTCTACAAAACAACAGCATAGGTTGGGAAGATGAGAGTGAGAGGGAGAGAGTATAAAAAGCTGCTAACTGTATACAACTGTATAAAACTGATGTCTTTCCCAATCGGGGTTCACTCTCTATGACTCTTAAATTGAAGTGTTATTTCAAACTCTCATTTGTGTTACGAAGAGATGGCTATGAGTTGTGATTTCGGCACAAAATAATAGTCAATAACTCTGTGACAGAAATATAGACGAGAGAGAGAGAGAGAGAGAGAGAGAGAGAGAGAGAGAAAGTAAAAGTGGTGTATGTTTTAGAAGTTAACGGATATAAAGCATGAGAATTGAGTTTCATTTGTCGATTGATCGGCAATTGTTAAGTTGGAGGGCATGTCAGCCACCATTATATTAGCTCTTATATAGTGTGGCGAATGGGATCTCCTTTAATGAAGAATAGTAGTGTTCAATAGCTATAAATAATTCATTACAATGATATCGACAGACAGACAGAGTAAGGCAGAGAGTGAATGAGCCAAAGCACCGGAGTGTTGATGTTGTTTGTGACTCTCCAACGACCATACCTTATGTCTGTTGGGAAATGAGAGAAAAAAATATTACTATAAAACGGACGCCTTTTCCTAAAGCATCATCTCTTGACTCTCTTTACTCTCTGTTTACTCCAATACCCATCGGTCCCCTATCTATGAGTGCTTTTTCACAGCACAATATGAGTCAATGAGAGAGAGAGAGAGAGAGGCTATAAAGTAATCATTTATACAGTATTATCAATACATCAATTTTGGTTCACTATTAAAATTAATGGTCACCACCTTATAGTGTTTGTGTAGACTTTTGAAATTAAGTCCAATTTTCAGGCCACGAGTTGTGTCAACATAAAAGCAGCGAAATTTGCCTATTGATTGCATTATACATTATATGAGTCAAACCAATTGTATTATACATTTATTTAATTAATAGCCGACTCTTTCACTCCAATCACTCACCCTTTGCGTTAACGATCAGACTCTCAAATGACACAAACTTATCAAAATTAGGTCTAATTTAATGAATGGAAAGGTCTAATTGAGAGGTCTGGTAGACAACCAGTCCATTATATTTGTAAATTGCAAACATTACAGCCAATGACTAATACAATGCATAGCCATAACAGTGTGACACAAATGGCTATTTGGCTGATAATATACCAGAATTGAGACTAATTTTATAGCCACAATATATTAAAATATACTTTTTTCTTGGTATATAAAATGCTTTTTTATATCTCACTTTATATATACTAACTATCTATAGCTCTACCACAAGAAAGTCTACAAATAGATGGTAAAGAAGTGGAATACGATGTCAACGATAAGATTAATCTGAGCTGTAGGTCCGGCGATGGACGACCTCTTCCACAGCTATCGTGGTATATCAATGACAATACGGTAAGTCTTATGAGACATACACTAAACTAGAGAGAAAAAAATCCCAAATAAAAAACACTACTTTTAAAAACCATTCATCAAAAGCCATTTATCCAACTAAAGTCAGTGAAATAGACAGACTTTAAAGTTGTATGTTTGTAGACACCAGAGAGAAAACTCACGTAAAATTTTTCAACAATTTTTTTTGTTTTGTTTCAAAACTCAAATGGAATTTAAGAGTTCATACATTTTGTTAGAGAAATAGACTACACTTTTCACTATATATTATATTACTTTTACAATCAGTTTTTATTTCTTGTGTTTCAACTGTTTTTTTTAAATGACATTCTCTCGGGACAGACACCGGAACTAGTATTTGCACTTAAGATTGTGAAACACATAGACATTGTGAGGGAGGGAGAGAGAGAGAGAGAGAGAGATAATACATAAGCAGTTAGACAATGGTTTTTCTTAAGTTTGTTTTCATTTACAATAGAAAGATGTATTGCTGTTTTATTCTCTTTCTCTCTCTCTCTCTCTCTCTCTCTCTCCCTCTCTCCCTAACCCTCTCTGGTCTTTTTGCACGCAAATGACATACAAATAACCTAATGTTGAATGTTAGACCTAATGAATGCTCTGTATTATGCATATATAGGCATCAAAAGATCAGTTAATCTTTTACCCGCCGAAGACAAATGGTGACGGACTACAGAAAGCCAAACTAGGTCTAGTGTTTCAGGCCACTCCCAACTATTTTCACCGTGGTGTCATGAAACTCAGGTGTACAGCCACACTGACCCTGGTCTACGAGTTTGAAGCCATCGAGCATGTGATTAGTGGAACCGTTAAAAACAAGACATATTTATTTCCACTTCATACCAACGATGGTTAGTTAAATTTGTGTGAATATGCTTTTTACTCGTGCGTTGATTATTAGCTTATAATTAGATGATATGTCAGCCAAATAAACCACAAATGCAATCATAAATAGACTGCAAACTTCATTGAACACTAAATATCTGATTGCTAATAGTCACGTCTTTATATGCAATACAATATAATATTATATAACTTTTATTGATTTTATTATTTGCCATAAAGTGTTATTTAATAATAAAGTATTTTTTTAAATAAATAATTTTACATATTATTAAAAAACAAAAATTTAATGCAAGCCTAGTATTAGTTTTTTTAATTAATAAATTAATTAATCATTTTCTAATTAAAATAGCGTAGATAAATATATTTTTATTCATTAAGATTTTTATGACGATTATTTGTTTGTATTTAATTAGTAATATATAATTAAAAAACATAATTAATATTACTATTGTAATAATGTAACATAAATAGTCGTTCACTACTGTATAGTATAAAATATATGAAATAATATAATATTTAAATATAATTTTGTCACAAATGACATAAATATAATGAAGACATTATGAACTAACATAATGATTGGGGAAAAAGTTTGTTTTATTCACAAAATAATTGTTAGTTAAATATACAAAACTAATTATATTAAGTATTATAAAAATATTAATTTTATTAAATACTTAAATTAGAAATTAGAAATTTTTTTGTTTAATTTGTAACTCATATAGAATTTAATGTTATTAATATTATTTTATATTATAATATAATGAGAATAATTTAGTCTTATTTTTTATGTCAAACTAAAATTGAAAGTTATATTGAAATTTGGGTGAAATGACTTGAAAAAACAATTGCATATAAATTATACTGTGCATTGAATTAGTAAAATATTTAAATAATAATAATATTACTATTACTATATTAAACATTATTTGAAATAATAATGCATTGTAAAAAATGAGAAAGAAATCATCCGTTTATTTGTAAGTTTGAATATAAAAAATACAAAAAAAATATATTCATTTTGTTATATGAAAAAAAATGTTAAAAAAAATATATTTAAATTTGTTTTTATAACATATAATTTGCATAACAATGTTATTGATAAAATTACTATAGTATATATGAAAAAAGTAATGATTATTTCATTGCAATTATATTATGGTCTATAGACTGGTCTTTACACTCGGGTAACAGAGAAACGCCAGTAATTAAAGGCGTAAAATCCAAGTATAATGTAAACGATGTGTTGAACGCCAACTGTACGAGTGCTGCACACGATTCACAGCTCAAATGGTTTGTTAATGACGATCAGGTATTGTATAGACATTTACTGATTTAACACTCCGTTTATCCATTTAATTGATTATAAACTTATAAATACATTCACATAAATAGGGTTATATAAACTTAATCATTAGCTATTGAATGGGAAACAAACATTTATTTATTTAGTAAAATATTGATAAAACAGTTTGAACAGAATATTCTGTAATATTCTGTACATAAATTTTGGTTTAAAAATTAATACATGAAATGAATTTGAAAGGTAAACGCGAGTCAATTAATACGCTACAATCGGGAAGAGTCGGGGGCAGAGGTGTTAGGTCTGACATTTGTGATGGAAGTGCTTCACTTCCAGATGCAAGAGTTAAGGCTACGATGTGTGGCTCAGTTTCATCGGACAATTGCCGACTTTCAAGAACAGGTAGTCATCCGGACGATGAACCAGGAGGTGATTGAAGCCCAAAGCAATGTCGGCACCGCCAGCACCGCCAATAATGGTATTTAAATTATAATTTATAACAGTTTATTAAATAAGTTTTTATTTAATAAAATTTCAATTTCAAAGTCATACTATTTTTTGGTATATTTGCAGAGAAATGTTGTGGCCTTATCTACATATTGGCAACTATTGTATTAATCTCTATGCAAAACATCTATTTAGAGGACTAGTATACGAGAAATAAAAATTTATAATTATATAAATAGTTTTTTTGTAATATAATTACAAATTGTGTAATATATTTAAAGCATTCATTTTTAAATGCAAACTCTTCTGTAAATAATGCATTAAAAATCATTTTGTGAATTTAAAAAACAAAATAAAAAACTCATGAAAAACATTTTTTTGTGTGTAACTTTTGACAACAAATTAGCATTAATTTTTATGCTAATGTGTAATTCGCATAATATATTAATCCTATGGTATGTAATGTATTTTCATACATATTACTGATACAAACATTGAAATAACATTTTCTGCAAACAATAATTGTATTGCAGATAGTATTGGATTTTGTATTCATGTGTATCTGCTGTCAAAAAAAAAGTTTAGCTTTTATTCATAAATATATTTATTCTTCTACTTTGTCGATACAAAGGCGTCCAAAAAACTGTTATATCAGTGACTATTGTATGGGCCCTCCCGGTACTCAACAGATAATAGTCAAATAAAATGAATTATTGATTAGCCATATCACCACATATATCGGCCCCAAGACTCTCTCTCTCTCTCTCTCTCTCTCTCTCTCTCTCTCTCTCTCTCGACAGCATAACACTCGCACATTATACTACAGGTGT
>JAQIWK010000279.1:0-18693 GCA_034695265.1 Dissorhina ornata | reverse complement strand
AAATTTGATCCGTTGGCAATTTTTAATTGTTATAATCAGTCTCGAGACAATAATGTCCCTTTTTTTCCCGCCGACTAGTCATTAGATATTTATAATTAAATTAAATGTTTAGTAATAAAATTAAGTTAATTTATAGATAATTTATATATCAAATAAAAAAGCATTTATAATTAAAACAAAAACTTTATTTTTATTTAATAGTTTTGGTTCAAACTAATTGATGAAAAATAAAATAAAACAATTTTGATGCGAAATATGTGTGTTTTGAATGATATTGGAAACGATATCTATTGGTGTAATGGTTATTCAAATTGCATACCCCAGTAATCTTTCAAAACCAGTTTAGTCATTGAAACGGGACTTATTCTGTATAATTGATTGATAGGACAATTGGCCGATTGGTAAGCAAACTCATATGGCCAGCTAGCTATCCAATCTAGTTGTTCATCAAATGACCAGTCCTTTTGCTCGTTCAATTTGGCTCCCATTGGCCAATATCGTTGAAATTCATAGAACCTCTTGGTTGTAATGGGTCCCTGTCTCTCCACTCTTTTCATTGTCCATAAGAAGATGATTGTCTTGAAATAGTAAAACTGTGGTTCATTATAGACCCCCACCTCATCAGCCTTTTCAGCGTACAAATTGTATCGTTCCTCATAATCGTCAGCATATTTTATGCTTTTACAAAGACTGAAGCAAAGTATGGCATTCAGTTTGGGATTTGTTACGGTATAGCAATCATGTATTTGACCAAATAATGGTGTATTTATAAAACGTTTTTGAAATTTTTGTCCTAAAATATCAAAGTCTATCTGAAATTGATACCAATCAAAACAAAATATTTCTTTAACGTATAGGCGTTGACCTGAAAGTTGGGAAACAGTGTAACGATAATAGGCTTTTTGTTTCCAATGAATTTCGACGTCGTGGATGACTAAACTGTTGAGTCCTTCCGGTAAGATAACAACTTGGGGACGAAATGGCATATAATATGGCGTAAAATGGATTTCTTCGTATTTTTCGTGTTTTGTGTTCAAAAATGTGTGTCTTGAGTCACAGATACAAAATGTATTGTCTTTCAAAAGATTTGTGAAGTAGTGCTCATCATCTTTGACAGTAAAAATGGGTTGCGTGTGATCGGGTGATCGACGACTTGTATGTTCACAGACACACAGTAATGACTGCTTGGATACCAAGTAACCGACGCGTCGGACGAAAAACTTTTTGGGACCCGAGTGTCGAAGGGGTGAGTGTTGTTCTCGAGTAATGTGTTGTGGTTTGGATTCCGGCTTATATATGGGCCAACACTGACGGTGTGGTTCTGTGTGCCAAACAGGTCCGGCGTAGAGACCAACTAATCGACAGTTGGGGTCCCGTTTGTCGAGTATATACCGAATGACTGCTTGCGATACTAAAGTCTTTTTCTCAGGATCTGATGCGAATAGACGGAGATTTGCTTCATATCCGACTAATGTGATGTCAATTGAATCCTTAATATCAATAAAATCTTGAATGATTCGGGCTTTTCTGACAATTGTTTGCCATCTTTCCTGTGGATTGGGATCCATTAGAACCAATTGAATACTTTCCTCATAGTAATCCTGGTTATCATTCGTCAGTTGAATGTCTTTCATTTCAGTTTGAAATTTAAATGCATTTGATTTTCTATCGGTTAATACGGGAAATATAGTGTCAGTAAACACTTTCATCGCATCATCGATCATGAATTGATTGGTTGCCAATAGATTGGTCTCTTGTCTGAATAGCAGTGTCTCAACGCGCCCCTCAAGATTTTGAGACCAACCGATGATCTGATTTGATTCACTCGACTCAATGGGCTCTATATTTGCTATGGAATAGTCGTTAATCTCAGCCTTTTGGTTGGTAACTATCGGGTTATTCGGGTCATACACTTCGGCCACTACTGGTTGTTGTCCAAACAATCCTTGTTGAGCCATAGGATCCTTAAACCGTATGACATCCGCGAGGGTCAACACCAGACGTCGTTGAACTGGATCTGGTTGTATTGGATCTGGTAATAGACTCCCATACCTGTTGTCACCCATTCTTCTCAAGTGTTTTGTCTACCTTTTCGTTGATAACTAACTCTTCTTTCACTTAATATTTGTATTGATTTTATGTTTATATTTTTAACTGATTTTTAGTTTTATTTTAATGTTTAAAATTTAAATCTTTTGTTGAAATATCGCGTTTTAAAACTATTTATACCAATTATTACATTTATTTATTTATTTCTTCACTAAAAAATAGTTCAATTATCATATTTCATTACAATTATTAGCTATAAAGCAATGCAAACTTATGAAAACCTAGATCAATTATTCAAACAAACAATTTTATATAATTTAAACATTTATTTACTCTTTATAAATTAAATAAATATATAAATATAAATTTTTAAAAACATTTTCATCATTAGTATTTAAAGTAATTCAATCAGTCATTTATTTGCTTTTGAATAAAACAGTAATTAATATCATTTCTTTACTCAACTTAACCACAAGAAATAGATGCATCACTACAATAGATCCGGTAATTGAATGTTTGGTTTTTTAATTACAATTGTATATCAAATACAAATTTTGATTTATAAAATAAACTTAAAAAAAGTTTTATTGTCAGTTTTAAACTGAGTTGAAAGTTGAAATATTTCAGTGAAATATTTCGTGAAATATATGAAATATTTCATGAAATATTTCACCTCAAAAATATCTTTCATGAAATATTTCACAATATTTTGGTGCCATTTATAAAATAACAATTTTTAGTTAAATTTACTGTTAATTTAGTTGAATGAGTTGGAAATTATGTTCAATTATTAGTTAATTTAGTAAAATTTGTTGTCAATTTAGTTAAATAATATGTTTAGTTAGTAGACAGAAGACCCAGACGAGTAAAACAAAGCCAATTTAATAACTTAAAATATTGAAACACAATTATATATTTCATATATATTTCATCTTTTATGAAATATTTCATATATTTCATGAAATATTTCACTGACTTTTATATTTCATGAAATTTTTCAACTCAGCTCACTACAAATGACATGATAACATATTTGAAATAACATTAATATATTGAAAAATTATATTTAAAAACATTTTTTCAATTAGGATTTCCAAATGGCAAATATAATATCTTTAACCAACCAGGCCAACTTCAACCGGAAGTGATGTATAACTATATTAAGATTGAGGCAAAGGCAGTCACGACACGTAAACTTGGAGGGTATTAGATGTAAATCAATAACCAATTTATTTGTCGATTTGGTTGAGAATATCAATGAAATAGTAACAAATGAATTGATGGATGCCATGGATTGCGGTGATAAATGTACTGGCATTGGCATTATAGGTGATGATGAAGATACAATTGGATTTATGGACTATTTGAACCAGACATTTTAAAATAAAAAAATAAAAATAACTTATAAATGCTTATATATTTACATAAAATTTGCTCAAAACAACAGTTAAAACTAAATATTAAATTTGTAAGCAATTAAATGAATATAAGTTTTAAAAAACAAGGTAGCACATTTTAAAAATAAACTAAAATATTGTAATTTAATCACAATTTAACAGATTTTAAATTAAAATACAGATTCATACTTTATATTGAAAAATATACAATTCATTTAATATAATGTTATATTAAAAATATAATTAAAAATATAATGTTAGATTATATAAAACAAAATTATTATATTATATTAATATTATAAATTTTGCTGTACATTATAAGGCATGTCTTTTAATACAAATAAACTATTTGTAGTTAATGTTATTATAACCAATTATTTATAATCCTAAGGCTTTATTAAACGAAAAAAAATATTTTTTGTATTAAAAAAATACTTTTGTGTTTATTTACACAGAATTAAAGTAAGTTTTAACTCGTTTCACGATTTCATAAATAAATATATTTTAGTGTTTATTTTATTATAGTTTTACACTTTTCTTGTATTAATTATTCTAAAATTTAATACTACTATTCTAGTAATTAAATATTAGTTTTAATTTATTAAAATAGGTAAAGCTTTATTATTTTATTTTGTAAAAAGTAATTTATAATTTTTAAAAATAATATTTAATTTGATTAAATCACACAACACATGCATTAAGTTGTGTATGAGATAAACGAAACACTTTGTGCGCCTAAATGTGCCCAAAGGGTCGGTTTTGGTTCAAAACTTAATTAAATGTTTTCTCAATTCACTAATGCAATCAATCTTTTTGATAACTCAAAACTTTGTCTAACAGACTATGTCTTAATTTTAAATTAAACGCTCCCATAATTTCATTTTAAAACTAAACTAAACTAAATTTATTTTATATTATATTATAAAGTTTATAATAGCTAAAACATTAAAAGTTTTAAAAAAAATAAATATCAATTAATTATAAAAACATTTAGAATTTAATTTTTAAAATGCGTTAATTAAATAAGTATAGAAAATTATTAGCTAAATAAATTAGATTTTTAATAAAAATTATTAATTATTAGAAATGATGTCAAATTAAATAAAAAACAATACAATTTGCAATCGATTTATGTATAAATATGTTAATTAAAGTAATGAAAGTATGGCAACAATTACACTGAATTCATAACTCAATTGATGTCATGAATCATGAATCTTACGCTTCAGCCCTCAGAAGCATTGATTAAAAATAATATGCTTTTCAGTGTTGTGTGCGATATGTCAGGGGTTACTAGACTTTCATTGATTTTCTCCTATTCAGGTAATATATATGTAATATTTTTTTAGTACTTGTTTTTAACTGTAATTCAATTCAATTTTCATTTCATTTTATTAGTACTCTTTTCGTATGACAAACTCTATTATTAGCCAAACAGTGCCTCAAATTGTTTTTGAAAGCTCTTAAAATTGCTCAACCAATTAATTTAATGATACAATAAATCCCAAACTATAATCTATTCGCCGTCACTTTAACACAAATATTACATATTTTTATATATAATTTTTTTCACATAAATTGCACTTAACTGTAAACATCATTTTATTATATATACCTATCCATTTTTTTTACCCATATACAATTTTATACAATATGTTTATATATTTATTTATCGATTATAATATTTATTTTTTAATTTAAAAAGTAAAGCAATTTCATATTTATTATATATAGATTTCAAGATATTTTTAAAATCTAAATATTAAACAGATTAAAATTATTAACATATTTGTTGCAAATATAGATATATTTAAATTCAAATATAATTTGTATTGATTTATTGTGATAGTAAAATATTTGTATAAAAATATTTTGCAAACAATTTTTAAATAAATAAATAATATTCATTTAAGAGATATATAACTGTTGGATAACTGAAAATAACCTTTGTTATTTAGTCGATTGTTATTATAGTTATTATTATAATTCAAAAATGACAATTAAATAGATTATTTAAAAAATAGTATGTTTTAGTGTGATATAAAGATTATTTTTTTAATGTTACAATAGTTTGGGTGCGAAGACAGAGACAAATGAATGTTTAATAAAAAGTTGAAAAGAGTGAAAGTTTGTGTTGTTATGAATGACTTTGGATATAAACAGCGAAAAGCTATTGTATGCGAGAATAAAATTCAGTCAATAAAACTGTTTGAATAGAGAGATCACTCAAATGCAGTGAATCATTGAAATCGATTTCAAGTGAGAATATCTTCTGAATATATATATATATCTATCTATATCTTTATATCTATATATATATATATATTCTGAATATGAAAGACAAGTATCTAATGGTTTAATGGTTTAAATGTTTGAACGATTTATATATATAAAAATTTTCAATATTTGAGTATAACTTTTATTTTGTACAAAACATAATGTTTTATATTCACAAATTGATGTGCAAATTGTCCATTTATTACTTGATAAATAAAAAACATATAAAAACTTTTGTTGCAAAAAAAAATTAACTATTTTATCAGAATTACTCAATTAATCAATAATTTTTCAAACATAAATTGCATAAATTATCTATTGCTTGTGTTAACCTATTTAGTCAACATATTTACATTTATTAAACAATTATGTTATACATTGTATTACAATAATATAACTGCAAACAAAACAAAATACAATAAAAAAATTTCTATTATTACATTATATTTAAATTAATAATTAAATAAAATAAAACATTTATAAAATATTCCTAATAAAACAAAAAACAAGTATATATTTGCGGTAATGTATTAAGAAATGATTAATAAATACATTATAGTCTTGTATTTAGTTTTGTTTTTAGTTACAAAATTCAATAAAATTAATTAATTTTTGTATTAAATATAAATTAATTTATTAAATTAATACTTTAGCTAATTAATGGTATTTCTAATTTATTAAAGCAACATTTTATAAATTATTATTAAATTTAAATTATATATTATATTATATATATGTAGTAATATAATATTATATAATATAAGGCTATAGCTTACTTGTTAGTATCACTGGTATTATAATAATAATAATATTATATCTATAAAAGTTATATGATTTTAAATTATAATTAAAATAAATTGGAAACAATATCAAATTTATCAAGATAATTTGATACTTTTCAAACTAGTATTTTAGGTAATTATATACTAGCAATTGAAGTATAGGTATATAACTGTATACAACTGTAGTATATAACTGTGAACTGTATAAAAATGAATGAAAATGTTTGAAGCAATCAATTACTATTAGACTCAATAAAAGTCTTATAAATAATGTGTTTCACTCGATAATGATATCCCCAATGATATCCAGATCACTAATAGTGCTCAACATTATTGTATTACATATTTATAGCTAACAATTAATTTATATCAATATAGTAATTTATTTTGTTTTTGTATTAATTAACATATTTTAAGTTACTCATAATTATCTATTTATTTTCAAAACAATTATTTAAATTTAAATATTAGCAAAAATATTTTTGTATTATTTTTAAAAAATGATATATTCATATGAATGCAAACTAATTAGTGTAATAAAAAAAAATACAAAAAAATTTTTAAAAATATAATTAAACATTTTGATGACAATTAAACATAATGTATTTAATGTATTTAATAAGTGAGTTGAACTCAATTTATTTAGCTAAATGTATGCCCACTTGTATGCCATGGATTTACAACTCATCATAAATAAAGATAAATCTGTCAAAAGTATACAGAACTGTATGTATTGTTGTATATATTCTTTAGTATTCTCTTAACAATAGACGAAATAAAACTAATTGTGATTTTGAGTTATATTTAGTGCTGATGTCAATCAAACCATTTGCTGGATTTAGTGTCAATACAGCAAACCATAGATTGTTTGATAGAAAACAGAGAATAAGCAAAGAATGAACGCATTGTTGAGCACAACATTTACTTCAAAAAGTAGTCACATAATGAGCTCTACTCTACACTACTCTACTCTATTGCCATCATATTGTTATATAAGGACCAAACAAAATGTAAATTTAATTGTCATTAAGCGTTACAAACATCTTTTTTTCATCATCATTTAAATCGATATTATAATTATGTTTATATCAAACAATATAATTTAATTAGTCACTCAACCAATTTTTTGTTGTAAACATTTTAAACAATTTAAATACTTTGTAATAAACTTAGTAACTAATTTATTTAATTTTAAAGCAAAATTCAATCTTCATCATTTAAATTTGATAATAAATGTAAATATATATATTGTTTCATTTAATATTGAATATCTATTTTATACTAAAACTTTTAATTGAGTTTTGCTTTGAAAATTTGTATTATTTTTTAAAGTTACGAAAACATCAGAAAAATTTAAAACACAAACAAATATGTTTACAATTCAAACCTAAATACAATTTTTAAAAATAAACTTATAAAATTTTATATTATATGTTGTATTAATAAATGATATAATATTTTATAATCACATTTCAGTAGCAATAAATTTTAATAATTATAAAAGTTTACTTTTAAATTTAAAAATTTAATGTCAAAATGGCAATGCATAAGTAACTTAAACAAATAAAATACTAATTGTATATTGAAAAATACAAATATTTAATTAAATTACAATAATAACACCAACAGGCATTAACAATCAGTCCAACTAAATGATTGGTAAGTCAACAAAATTATGAATTATTGTGAATAAAAAAAATAAAACAAATATTGCTCTCATTTAATGACCAGAATGTGTACATATTCTGCATATTATGAGTAAATGTTTACAAATGATTAATTGCAAACTTATTTATATATAAAAATATTTTCCATCAAAATAAACTTCTAATTTAGTCTCTCTCTCTCTCTCTCTCTCTACGTTTTACTCTTACTGTTTTAAAAAGACAACAAAAATTAATTATTTGTTCAAAAGATTAAGTTTTGTGTTTTGCATAACTTTAATGAGATATCACTCAAAATGTAATGAATTTAGAAATGTATTATTAGAGTGACATTTGACTTAACTAGTTATATATAGTTTCAGTTTTATATAAATAAAATGCTTATATAATATATAAAAATATATATAGAAATATTTAGCATACAGTTTAGTAAAATAACTTTTATTACGATAACGAGTTCTTTAACTTAAAGTTAATGTAATTTGAATAGTAAATGAACGAAATGTGACAGAGATATGGCTTCATATATAAGCTAAAACTATACAATAGCCATCCTATATAATATATATGTATATTAAATCAAAATATAGTATATGGAAAGGATATGTTTTCTTTAAAAAAAAAATCCATTTATTATATCATTCATACAAACGCTTGAAATGTTTTTAATATTTTTAGGAAACATTTATTAAATGACAAAAACATTGAATCAAATGGACGTAAAATTTTGAAATATTAATTTTAAAATAGTTTTTAAATCGACTTCATAAAATAAATATTACAAAACCATCATAATATATATTATATTATATAGTATTATGAAGTATTACATTAAAAAAAGTCAAGCAAATCAATATTGCAATTCAAACAATTATTAAGAATTAAACTATTGAACCATTGAAGAGATACTGATATTTGAAATCAATTTTAAAACACTACTGAAATCTGCTTTTCATTTATATTAGTTTTGAGTTGTTTTTTAGTGTTGTTTTCTTTCTATCAAATTCAATGATGTTTTGATTTGATTTTAAATTTAGATCTAATTTTGCTTAAAAATAAAACGATAAAAACATTTGTCTATAAAAGTAAAGGAAACAATTTAATGGTTATAAATAACAGCATATATTATATCAAAGGAAATAATTTGCAAAAATATATAAATAAATTCATATTTTGTTAGAAAATTAATTAATGAAACGAATGAACAGTATATTTGTTTGGACAGTATATTTAGTGAAGCATTTGTATGGCTTTACAAATAAAAAGCACCCGATCTTTGTATAGTAGAGAAGAGAAGAGCTATTTTTGAAAAATACAGTATAAGTTGTTTTGTAGAGAAAAATCGATTTTTTTGAATTAACGTAAAGTGAAGTGAATTCTTGTTGGTATCCCAATGTGTATCCCATTGTATACCATATTATCTGAATTTGTTTTGTTCGCACAATTTGTGAGCTTATGCTTCACTATATATATTTATAAGCAATGTCTCTATAGTTTTATACATTTTTTTCATTCAAATCACATTCAAATGCTTTTCACTGGCATTTCATTGACTAATGAATCATTAAAATTAATTGTTGAATACATACCAAATAATATCAAATATATACCTAATGTTACAATTAATTTAATGTTTGACTGCAATGGACATGTAAAATGTGCATGCTTACCACTAAACTACCAATTTACTTTAATTATGATACTTTATTATTTCGTAAAGCTTAGTAGTGTTAAATTATTATTTTTAAAAATTAACTTTTGCATGCTTAAAAATCACTTGATATTTTTATAGGTAAATAATTTTTAAAATTATTTGTTACTATATTTTGGAAAAACATAACTAATAATTAGTTAATGAATAAAATATGTAATTACTATGGCTATCAAAATGGCCTATTGCTAAATTGTGTGTTGGTTTTAAAGTTAGTTTTTTTTAAATTAAATTAATCTAAAGCTAATTTAATCTGCATCAGTTGCTACTAAATCTTTGTAGTTTTTATGAATTAACTTGAATTAAATTGTGTAATCGTTTTGAATGGTAAGTTGAGCTTAAGGTCAACTTTTAAAATAAAGTCATACAAAATGCTATTTGTCTTAAATAAATACCACTTTACTAATTCAGTGTTTTATTATTTTATTAAATTGCAAATTCAATAAAATAATCTTGCCTATATTTTTTTTATTAAATATGCATTTAAAATAACATCAAATTAATGATAAATATTTATTAAGTATATTTATTAATAACTATAGTTTCATTTAAAAGTAAACAATATTTTATTAATAATTTTGCTTAAAATAAATTGAATTTAGTTATCAAAACATAGACTCAATTGTTTGAATGGGAAACGATGACAGACATTGTTCTGTAATACCGATTCTGTATGTTATATAATATATATTTCTATATATTATTTCTATGTGTTGTGAGCAAAAGTAAAAGTAAATATAGAAATAGTTTGAAATAATTGTTAATCTGCTTAAAAGTTTTTAGTCGTCTTATCGATTCAATTCAAAGACTTGTTTTGATCCATATTTGACATGAATTCATGTCATCGATTCGTGCGATTCTTGTGTCACAAAAAAGTGCAAAACATTGTTCTTCACTCTAATCGCAACAATCAATAATATTATACATCTCTTTCTAAATCAAGTCTTTTATCCTTAAATCAAGAAAAAATCCAAATATTTGGTGTGTTTTTTGCAAACACTTACTCAAAACTTTTCTTTTTTCAATTGTTTGCTTCATTTAATTAAATTAACAAACATTTAACAAATTATTAATACTATATTGCATTCAAATCATAAACACTAGGCATTGTACGTGATATCAAGATATTAATATTACTTATTATACTAAATTAATTAACATTTAACTTAATTATTATATTTTAAATAACAATTAAACAATATTTAAAACAAAAATTAATAGACATATTAAAATGTCATTAGTTTTCATAATAATTTGTTTGCTTATATATAAAAATAAATATTCATTATAAAATATAATAGTCATTAAAATGATATATATTTAATGTTTAATAACAATATTATAAATTACTTTGATATCCTGTGATCAAACTTTTGTTATGCAAACTAATATGATGGCTAATACATTTATCTAGCAATTTATATAGTGTATTTTAGCATATTGTACATATTTTGCACAATTACATTAAAATTCAAATAACAATTATTTATATCCTGTAATTGAATCAAATATATTAATCGTTGAATACCATTACATGTATTTATTATTTGCAAGTATATGTGGCATCTAATCCAGATCATATCAAATACATTTTAAAGTATATTATCTATTTTTATTAAATTTATGAACTTAAATAAATTTGTGATTTAACTAGATAATTTTATGTAAATTAAAATTAATCAAAATACAAATTTTATTAATTTATTAAAATATATATTTTAAAAATAGTGCTCTAAAACGATTAATTAGTTGATTATAATAAATTATAGTAATTTGTCTTAAAGTAAATACTCTAATTATATAGTAATAAACAAGATAAGATTAGTATGTTAGTAGACAAATTAACTCATTAAAAACTTTTCAGCATAATAAATGCAAATTATAGCAATTTAACTTGATAACTAATATTAAACTATACTTCAATTATGTTATTGTCAAACATCAATTCAATTTAAGCTTTGTTTTGCATAAATAAAAATAAGTCAATATATATAAATACCTAATAAATAGCTGAATAACTAAAAATTGATGCTTAAGTGTATAATAATCTTACGATTCTGTAACACAATTCTGTAATATTACAGAATCTAAGCGTTCAATACATTGTTAAACGACAAGTGGTGTCCCCTCTATGTCAATGCTTAACACAAATCTTCATTCATTGCTTCAATGCTTTTAAAGCCTCTTACGTTCAAACAATTTAACTGGTTTTTTAAGATTAGCCTTAAAAAGTACCAAATATTACAGAAATAAACGTATAAATAATGCCTTTTTGTGGTAATAAACGCGGCAACAATTGAATGAGTGTTGAATTCAATACAATTTGTTGACTAAATAAATGGCAATTGAATTGAATTTGTCTACAATAATAGCTAACCATATGAACAGTGAAGTGCTTTATATGACAGTTTGAATTGGATTTGATTGATACAGAAATGATGGATCAGATGGAGAGCCGAGTGGACACAATGCCTGATCTGCAAGCAGTTCACGCTTTAATCGTTAACCTCTACAACAATGAGCCAAACGCTGAGTCAAAAGAAATGTCGTCTAAGATGTTGACCGCTATTCAGCACTCGATCTACGGCTGGACTATCGCCGACCAATTGTTGCTGAAGAAGATGGACAGCTCTTCCTGTTATTTCGCCGCTCAGACACTTCGCACCAAAATTGCCAACAATTTTAAAGAATTGCCAGAAGAGGCCTATTCTTCACTCAAAGACTCAATTATCAAACACTTGGTGGCCATCGACGAGACGGTGGTTCAGACACAGCTCTGCCTTTGCGTCACTTACTTAGGTATCTATTAAGACAATTATGTCTATTATGACGACCACTTTGTTTATAGACTACCAAACTCTGAATTGATGATCCATTACAGCCATACTAATGCCGAACTGGACGAACCCGATTGCCGAGTTGGCCGCTCAGGTGCCCAACCCATCCGTTTTAGTTGAGATACTTATATTATTGGCCGAAGAGATGGATGGACAGCACAAGACTATTAAAGTGGACCATAAAAGACGTGATGTGTTCATGAGTTACTTGAGAGGCATATCTCCCCAAATCATGCATATGTTGGCCACAGCTCTGAACGATGCGAAGGCCAGTTGGCAACCAAATACTGGCCATAAAGAGGAAAGTCTTATAGTTAGAGTGTATCAGTGTTTGGGTGTTTGGGCTCCCATTATGGATAAGTCAGATATTAGTCAGATTGAGCCGATAGTGTCGTCTATGTTTGAATCGATCCGTAACGCGGATTGTCCTGAACTGATTCACGACAGCGCATCCAACGCTCTCATCAATGTTGCCATTCTGTGCGAAGACTACCAAAAATACCAACAGTTAACTCATTATATGCTCAATCAAGTGTACCTATCAGAGCCAGCATACCATCAGACTGTTGCCAATGAAGATACGGGAAAAACTGAAAACTTTGTCCGAATTTTTACCGAATTAGCCGAATCAGTACTCGACCCGCTGTTTGTTAACGAAGTGGACCTAAAGTTGTTGCACTTAATGCTTACATGTATTGGACATTATGAGACCGAAATGTTAGAAATAACGATTCACTTCTGGTACCGATTAAGTGATTTGATGTACAAAAAGCCATCCAATGCTTTTGTGGCCATTTATAGCCGTTTGTTTGCTGTACTGACGAAACACTGTCAGATAGAGCCCGACTCTCAAGGGATGCTCGACTCGAAATGCGATTGTTTTGATATTCGCTATAAAGTCAAAGATTTAGTCCGAGAGTTGATTCCAACCATTTCTTTCAAGAACTATGTCGTCGGCAACAATATATTTGATACACTAAAGACTGTCAACTCATGGGAAGTGATTGAATCCAATCTTTTTATGATTGAATGCATTTTAGGTGAAAGACATTCACACGAAGACAGTCAAGAGATAATAGACTTAATTGGTTTTATGTTAAATTTTTCACAAGTCAATCCAAATTCACAACACATTCAGGTTTACGCAACAATTTGCAGTATTTTAGGTGGACTTTCCCATTGGTTTAGATCTAATCCACAATTTTTGGAGTCAGTTATTAGTTTCTTAATAAATATGATTACAAATTGTCATAAAAGTGAACAATTGTCTTCATGTTCAGCCCAATCGCTTCAGAGTATAATCGAGTCGTGCGCTACACAGCATTTGATGGGAAATGCAAACCTATTGTCACTACTCATCCAAATCTGTTGCCAATTAGACATTATTAAGAACGAAGAAGCGGCCAATAATTTGCTTCAATGTTGTGCAGCCATTGTATCAACTGTTAAAGAAAATCAGGATCAACTCGTCGCTCAACTATTAACACCTAATTTAGAAAGACTTCAAGAGTTAGTGCACCACAAGACAGAGTCGAGCCGAAGCATTGTCTATTTGGACAGAATTGCCTCAATCTTCAGGAAACTTCGTTTAGCAGAATCGTCACTCCAGTCACAACTTCTCATTCCATTAGTGACCGATCAGTTGTGGCCGTTGGCCAGTATTGCACTCACAGGACACGCGGCCACTAATCCACAGCTTATTGAAAGGTGTTGTCGATGTCTGCGATTTGTGATCCGGTGTTTCCGACCGTCGTGGCTGTTGCAGCCAATTGTCAACCAAATTGTGCCGCTTTATCAACAGTTTCCAAACCATACTTCGTTTCTATACTTGGGATCCATTTTAGTGGACGAGTTCGCCAATGAAAAGGAAGTGACTAACACCGCAGGACTCATTCAAATGCTTAATGTATGTAATGATTACTAATTGTTTAGCAATAATTGCTAAAAACACATGTATTATATATTACCCAGGAGTTTGCAGTGACTACATTCAAGATGTTATGTGATTCACACATTCGTATGCATCCCGACACCATCGATGACTTCTTCCGACTCTGCACTCGGTATTCATATTTGAGTTAAATTTAGAGACAATTATATGAATTACTTTGTTTGACAGGACTCTACAAAAGTGTAGCGTGTCTTTCCTGGCAAATCCATTGCTCGACAATATACTGAACCTAACTCTGGCGTCTATACAGTTAGACCACAGGGACGCCAACTCTTCGGTCGTTAAGTTCACACTCGAATTGATTGACTGTAAGGCCAACAAAGATTTGGTCGACAAAATGTTGTCAGAAAAGTTTGGCGCCGGACTGGTAGACACCATAATACAAGCGTCGCTCTTTCATTTGTCTTCGTATCTCATTACCGATATGTGTGAAATCCTATGGTCTCTTATGATGTGGAATCGCAATGTATTTATTATCCACTTTTTTCAATGCATTTTAATTTAATTGTTGTTTTAATTATACGAATAGTTAACGAATCAATGGTTGGCACATACATTGAAGTTGATTCCCGAGCGCACCACCACATTGATGTCGGCCTCTCCCGAACAGTTGGAAGAATTTTATACCAATTCTATTAAGTATTGCTTTTAAAAATAAATTTAAACTTTTTATTGAATTGTTAATTGTTTTAATACTAATTTGAATGACTTTGTTATTGTTTTAGAGCAAACAGTTGCAAAACGATAGTCTCATCGTTACGTTATTTGGCGCGACTCTATCGGTAACCTATGGTCACTCTGTTATTCAACTTCCAAATGCTTTAGACAATTATGAATTTTATTTGATTTTTTGAATAAATTACTAAAAAATTTAAACATTACTTGATTTAATTTTTTTGAATCGTGTTTTTTAAAGTATCGACTAATTTATTGATTTTATTGTTTGTATTATAATTTATATTAATTAATTACTAAATAAATAAATCATTAAATAATGAAAATTTCAGTTTATTAATAGTTATTTATTATTAATAATCAATTTATTACCGTCGGTAAAAATATGATCAAAGTATAGGTATTTGCAAAAGTTGTTATACTGTTAAATCGCATCCATAAGTTTAAGAAAGTTATAAAATATTTGAGTTATAAAGTATTTGAATTTGACACAAATAATTATGTATTTAGTTAATTATTAATAATAATTTATTAATTTTCCAGAGCTGTTAAACCTATTTGGTTGACTGTAAATAAATTTAAGAGTATAAAATAAATAAATCAATTTGCACCTGGCGTTATAGTTTTATAAAAAGTTTAAATAAAGGTCTAATTACTTATAAACATTTTTTAAATATAAATTATATTTTAGGTGATTAAATATTTAAACAAATACCTTAAATGTCATTGATAATATAGTTGACTAGAATAGTATTATATATTTTTGCTTGTTAATCACATATTAATAATCGAGTGCTTTAAAGTGCAATTTGCTATAATATAGCTTAACTTAGACGGCCTGTGCTTTCGGTGACATTATCTAATCATGAAAAATTTTGCATAAATATGTACTAGAACATATTTGAAATAATTTAAATAAATTTAAATGGGCTGATGGCCACTTTATGACCACTAAATTAATATATTCAGTTTGTAAATTTACATTATATCATTATGTAAAAACGCCAACTTTTTTTAACATTTACTTGTGCTTAAATAAATTTATTAATGGATATAGTAAAATACTAATTATTACTAATTTTTATTGTAATATAGTAAATATAAATAATTTTTGCATTTTAAATATAATATAAAATTGATTAATAAAATAATTTCTATCTATAACTTACTAATAATTAGTAATTTACTATATCCATTAATAAATTTATTCAAGCATTAGTAAGTGTTAAAAAAAGTTGGCGTTTTTACATAATGATATAATGTAAATTTACAAACTAAATATATTAATTTAGTGGCTATAAAGTGGCCATCAGCCCATTTAAATTTATTTAAATTATTTCAAATATGTTCTAGTACATATTTATGCAACAATTTCCATGATTACATAATGTCACCGAAAGCACAGTCCGTCTTAGCTTTATAAATTATAAATTTACACTTTACAGCTTTTACCAACTTTTGTTTTATACCTTGTAATAAAAACCATTATTTTTAAACTTGGTTTTTTCAAGTTTTTCCATTATATACCCTGGATATTTTGTTTCTATTTTTGTATTTATTTTGCATACAAAGCAAACCTTTTAAAATGTGTTTTTGTATTTAAATAAATGTTTATTTTATAGTGAATTACAAATGAGTAGACATTTTTATTTTACAGGCAGTCATACCAAGCGTTTATTCAAATGTTTTTTTTTGTATTTCTTAAACCTTAACTTTAAATTTATATATTTTTTATATAACAAAAAGCACAAAGAGTTTAGACTTAAATTAATTGAATAAATATATTTTTATTTAATCTTTATATTTAACTTATTGTTTATTCTTTAAAACTTTTTTTGTGCACAATCTCTCTCTCTCTCTCTCTCTCTCATTGATTGTTACAATTGTATTGAAAAATAAATAAAATTGTATTAATTTATAGTTTGAATAGAAAATGCTATTTTAAATTTAAATTAAAAACATTTATTTTATTTTTTGTGTTGTATTCATAGTTACATTGTATCAATTGATTTGATGATTTATTTAAGTTATCGTATGCAAGCTTTAAGATTGATTGTTATCACTGTACACATACTTAATGTTAAATTTAAAGATATCAAGATTGTGATATCAAACACACACACAGAAACATCTATAAAAGTTTTTACATTTGATAAGACAAGTAGACAAAACGTACAAATATTTTACAAACATTTTGCACATAAGCTTTGCACATTTTGCACAAACTTATGTACAACTGCTTGCAGTGAATAAATTTAAGTTACTTATCAAATAAATATTTAAACAGTTTGTTTATTAAAATTGTTTAAATTAAAGATATTTAATTTATCTAAAAATTATATTAAAAGTGATGTTAGTCTAATAAAAACTGTCTTAATTAAAACTAGGAAATTTTGTTTAATAATTGACACTTTTTTGTAATTTTTATATAAAAATTACATGGTTAATTTATTACTATTAATAACATTTTAATTTAAAATTAAAAGTAATAAATAAAATGAAACTATTTTTAGTTGTTTTCATTTTAATACACAAACCATTTTTTAATTTAAAAAACTTGTTTATCTCATAAACGCTTGAATTACTATTATATCTAAATTTATAATATATTTTATAACATCATATAACATTAAGTTATAAACCTAATCACATTACAAATATAGTTATATATTTAAATTATCTATAATAATAATAAAATTGACTGTTTTGGTTTTAATGATGTGCATATGTAATTCACTTTTAATGTTGATAAATTTTATATGTATTAAAATTACAATAATTTAGATGTTGGCAAAAACTAATTTATTATCAAGTAAAATTTTCAGTTTATTAGATGTAGATTTAGTTAATAAAATAAAATTATATATTTAATGCATAATTAATCAGTATTTGATAGATTATTGATTGTATTGTTGTATTTAATAAAACAATTTGCGATACAAAGGAAAAATACATAATATTTGCTTAGCACTCAAAACATAGCCAGGCCAATTATTTATTTATTACCATACACACAAAACATACACAATATGTGTACAAACAATATATATTTTGGCCCAAAAAATAATAATAGTAATGTAATTGTATTTTATTTATGTGCTTCATATGTGAAGTGCATAGAAAATGTATATTGGTCATATTGTTTTAGGTATAATGTTTACATATGTGTGGTTTACATAAAATAAGTTTATTTTATACCTACACATAAATAAATACTAACTAATAGAACCTTTTATGTGAAATTTAGATATTTTAAAAATATTACATAATTTAGATAGATAATGGCATAACTAAAAATTTAATATATGCCGTTTTTGCTGATACTCATATTTGGAGGCGTAAATGGGGGT
>JAQIWK010000278.1:0-18737 GCA_034695265.1 Dissorhina ornata | reverse complement strand
AGAGTGACTGAAGAGTTACAAGAAATGCAATTAATTGTCGACAAAAAACGCGAAGAAAATGTCTCTTTGATTACCGCTAATGAAGAGTTTAAACAAAAGTGCGATGAAATGAAGACATTATTGGATAAAAATTTCGAAGAAAAACAGATTCTTAACGAAACCAACGAAAGTTTGATTCAAAAACTGAATGAAGAAAAGTCGAACTCAATTAGAATGACTGAAGAGTTACAAGAAATGCAATCTATTGTCGACAAACGATTTACAAGTCTTAAGAGAGAAAAATCTAATTTAACTCAATTGTTAACTGTAGAGCAGATGAAAAGCCAACAATTTGAGAGTCAATTGAATGAATATCAGCGCAAAGAAAACGATTGTAAAGAATACGAAAAAATAATATCAGACTTAAAGACCAAATTAACGACAGAAGAGATGTCTTTTGAATTTGAACGCAAAACTAAAGAGAGATATGCAAAAGAAAATCACCAATACGTTCACAAAATACAATTGCTTGAGAATGAAGTGAAAAAATTACAGTCACTGTTGGACGCAAATAAGTCATCTCCCGTCACAACTGCCCCCTCAACGGTATTCTCAATGCCAACGACAGTCAATATTCATACGACTCAACCCAATCAAACAAATTTGAGTATTTCTCCGATGGATATCTCTAATGCGAACATAAACTCCAGTAATTTATCACTGAATATAAGCCGAAAGCTTCCGATGGGAACCGGTAGTCGACTTACAATGGCTGACGAAGAGGGAGAGTTCATGGATCCCAACCATTTGGCTGCTTTGAAACGCGGTGAATGCTCTGTAAGTGATCCACTTCTGGATGAAGCGCGTCTATCAATACTCCAGAGACGCAATACAATGGTTTTGCCGCATCTGAAGACATCATATGCTGTTGAACTTCCGTTTATGATTAACGATTCGGTCGACGCCGAAACTGTTAAACACGGATTTTCTTTAATGAATGAGTCGTCAAAAGCGTTAAAACAAATCCAAAACATTAGTTATCAAAGAAGTGAATTTACTTCTCATCGAAACAACAGCTCCATTAGTTGTGATAACGTTTCCATCACTAATGCATATCATAGCAACAAATCATTGGTCAACAAGAGGTCAGTATTTTTTCAAATTAAACTTATTTTTAAAAATTAAAAGTTATTAAAGTTTTAATTATTTTTTTGTGTGACTTTAGAGTCGATAGTTTCCGAAACACTAAAGTAAGTCTGAAGAACCTAACACCGAATAAAATGTTAAAACGTGTTATGAATAAAACCAGTAAGACTTGGACTCCCATTAAGAAATAAACACTTGTTTTGTATAATATTATTGATATATGAAAATATATATCCAATTAAATAGTTATTATTGACTCAATAAAATTGAGTATATGCTGTATATTTGTCTTATTTTTCTCAATTAATTTTTATAACATTTAAATATTGAATTAGTTTTGCTGTCATTTTTATGAATATATTTTATTGAAAGATATTTTTTAAAATTGCTTTTTATATAACAAAATTCAATATAATTGTGAAATATTGTATTGAAGTATAGAAACAATATTTTATTTGAATAATTGATACAAAATAATGTGAAAATAAATAAATAAATATTTTGTTTTTATAAATACATTACATTTTAATTAATTTAATTAACTGACTACATTTATATTCATCTCTCTCTCTCTCTCTCTCTCTCTCCCTCTCTCTATTGAATAATAGATTATATATTAAAATGTGTTTTAATGATGGGTTGATTTGGTTTTGGTTAACCATTAAATGCATGATTAAAGGCGTCCCAAAGTTATGACTAATATTTAACAGAATATGAATAGAATATTCTGTTTGATTCTATATTTACATCAATAATGCCATCTGATGTACACATAACTCAATCACTCAGTCATTGTTTGTTTGACATCACATCTGAAGTGATGACTGACTTGTCATTTGTTTTGAATTGACTTATAATCACTCAATTGATCCATCATTTGTTTGAAGACAACTGTCATATAATGTAATGTAATGTCTGTTTCATTGATTGCATTACGACTTGAATTACACACGAATTACAGCATTACTACTGATATATCATTCAAAGGTTTACCATTCATTCAAACCATTCATACGATTCATTGTTTTGTTTATAATTAACGATTGATTTATTGTCCAAAAAGCGTCCAAATTTGTCAAGAAGTCGATCACTGAAACCAATAGTTGTTTGTCAAAAGTGGTCAACACTACCGATAGTGCGGTCACTGATAACCAGTCATCGACTCAATCGCAAAGTCAAAGTCAAAACTTGAAACCAAAACATAGAGGGAGTCGAGAGTTACACGACATCACTATCGAGTGGTACGTCAATCAAACAACTGATCCTAAAACGATGTCCAGACAGACATCCATTAAGTCGACGTCCAGTAAAGAGTCGACACCTGAACTATCAATGGATGGTTTGGTTGGAGAGACTGCGGGTGCGATTGGCTCGACCGCAGCTATGGTTGAGCGTTGCTCTAAGGGATCGGTGGCATCACTGAATCAGATCCAGTTCTATAGCGGCAATCATTTGGTTGAAGTGACGAAAGGTATTCTTCATTTGTATAAAGAAAACAAATTAACGCCTTTTGGAGAAGAGTCGGAAAGAAGTGAAATGGTATGCATTCTAGCGGTTCCCGCGGCTATGACTATACACGACGTATTGCAGTTCACGGCTGCCGTCAATTCAGACATCAAACACATCCGTATAATACGAGACAACAAACCCAATCAATACATGGTTTTGATTAAGTTCTCCAATCAAAGAAGTGCCGATGAGTTCTACAAAGCCTTTAATGGCATACCATTCAACTCAATTGAACCCGAAGTATGTCATCTGGTGTTTGTGGCACATATCGAGACCGTCAAAGAGTGTGATGAGTCTTCATTGCCATTGTGCGGATTCACTGAACTGCCCACTTGTCCCGTATGTCTGGAACGGATGGACGAGTCAGTTGAAGGCATTTTGACAATTTTGTGTAACCATTCATTTCATGGCGGATGTCTTGACAAGTGGGGCGACACTAGTTGTCCAGTTTGTCGCTATTGTCAGACACCCGAACTCATTGCTGACAACCGATGCTTTGAATGCGGATCACACGCCTCACAACAGGACACTCTATGGATTTGTTTGATATGCGGTCACATCGGGTGCGGCCGTTATAACGAAGGTCATGCCTACAAACACTACTCTGAAACGCAACACACATATGCCATGCAATTGGGATCTAATAACAGAGTCTGGGATTACGCGGGAGATAATTATGTCCACCGGTTGTTGCAAAACAAAGACGGAAAACCGGTTGCAGTTGAATGCAATCAGATGCCAAACAATGATGAGAAGATCGATTCGGTTCAGTTAGAGTACACTTATCTGTTGACCAATCAATTGGAAGCTCAAAGACATTACTTCGAAGAAGCATTGGCTCGCATTGAATCGGACGCTCACCGACAGATCGATGAAGTGATCGATAAAAACAAGATCATAGTTGAAGAACGCGACCAATTGAAGACCAATTTAACTCTGATTACTAAAGAGAAACAAAATTTAGACAAAAAAGTCAATACATTGTCTGCGAAAATGAATAAAATTCAGAGCGAACTTAAAGAAGAGATAGAACTGAACGCATGTCTGCGCGACAACCAGAAGGGATGGCAAACAAGAATTAGTGAGACTGAGACACAACTGAATCAATTGAAAACATTGAAAGAAAAAGAAGTGACAGAATTACAGGAACAGGTCAGAGATTTGATGTTCTTTCTCGAAACACAGGAGAAGTTAAAGTCGGTGTCCGACGAGACCAGGGATGAGATCGCGAGCGGACAGATCGTCGTCGATCACAATAACGAAAGTGCCGGCACTTCTACGCGACCCAAATCTAAGGGCAAAAAACGTTAATTTATTTTTATACTCGAAATTAAGTTATATATAAATTATAATTTGTAAATATTTGTATAAAAATAAATGTTATTATCATTTGTTGAATAGTTTATAAACAAATTTTTTTTCTAACTAATGAAAATGAATGGATGAGTCAGCACTTGATCCCAATCGGTCACAAATTCTAATAAATTGTTTTCAATTGAATGATTAAAAAATTTGTAAACAAATGTAATTAAAAAAATAATCTTATTATCAATAGTTTATAAAATTTTTAACAATTAATAATGAAAATAAAATGTAAGTCTAGTAATCAATAAAATGTCTTCAATTAATTCAATTATACATTATTACACAATCGGCTTAAAATTATTGACATTAATCTCTAATTAATACTGAATTAAACTATTTTTGCAAATTAATCGTTTGGTTTCTTTGATAGTCTCTTGGATGGCGGCCTTCGGCTCCTTTGCGAACCAAGTATTGCTTTATGTTTGAGGACATCGTTGGCTAAAATAGCGGGCGAATCATCGACAGCTACTTCTTGTTTGGTGACAATTGGTTTGATTGATGTCTTAGTCTTAATGGTGGCGGCACTACCAAAAAGATCGTCATCATCTTCATCATCAAACACTGACTTTATATCGACCACTCGTTTCTCATTTTTAATCATTGCTTTTGAATTAACTATTTTATCGGCAGTCGATTCAACGCTTTTACTCTCTTTTATAACAACCGGACTAATAGTTGTTGTCTTACTTATAGCTACTGAGAAGAGGTGATCAGCGTCTTCCTCATCACTGTCCCCATCAAACAAGGACTTCTTCTTATCGATATTTTTGACAATATTTTTCTCAAAAACATTTGAATTTGTTTTGTCTTTACGAACACTTGAATCAATGGATTGCTTAATAGAAGTGTTAAACAAATCATCATCGTCTTCGTCATCAAACAAAGATTTTTTAACAAAACTATTATCAATTGTTTTAACATTATTTTGGGCACAAATGTCTGCCTTTTCAGTCTTAATCGTAGATTCATTGATTGGTTTCTTATGGTCGGCGGCAATGAATAGGTCGTCGTTGTCATCACTGAACAAAGGTTTTCTATCAATCACTGGTTTTTCACTTTTATTAACACTATTATGGTTTGGATTTTTACTTTCATTAACAATGGGTTCTATAGAGTGCTTATCAAAACCACCGACAAACAGATCGTCAACTTCTTCGTCGTTGTCTTCATCTGAGAAAATGGACGCTTTTTTATCATTAATTTTGTTATCACTTTTCACAATATTATTTGAGTCAAACATATTTGAAAGATCACTCTTTTTGTTGTCTATTTGAGTGTCACTTTGATTGTTAACACTTCTAAACATGTCATCCATGTCTTCTTCTTCATTATTCTGACTATAATTGTGTTGATCACCAAAAAGTGATATATGAGTTCGTTTTGCAATCACCGGCTTTTCATTATTTGTGACACTTTTATCAAAACTATTTGTTTTAGTTTCTTTAGTCGACTCAACCTTTTTCTTGTTGTGAATGGCACTGAAGAGATCATTAGCGTCTTCATCGCTGTCATCATCACTGAACAGTGACTTCTTCTCCACAACTGTTCTCTCTTTTGTTAAACCAATTCTATTGGAGAAAAGACTGGGATTTTCTCGTTCACTACCTATAGATTCAAACTTTCTATTGTTATCACTAATAAAGAGTTCGTCGATATCTTCGTCGTTGAAAAGAGGCGTTTTATCATTCAATTGGTTATCAGTTTTGATGACATTATTTTGTTGGGAAAAGTCTGGACTGTTATCATCTTTATTAACTGACGACACAATCTTTTTACTAACCGCACCACTGAAGAGATCGTCTCCCTCTTCGTCTTCATCAGAAAATAAAGACTTTTTGTCAACAAATGATTTGCCAATTTGTTTGTCACTAACTTTATTAAAAATATTATCATTTTCTTCGGCATTAGATTCAATTGGTTTGTTATCAATGGAACCGATGAAGAGATCGTCAATATCATCGCCCACACTGTCATCGTCGGAAAACAAAGATCTCTTTTCAATAACTGGTTTCTTATTTGTCACTAAATTTTTCTTATCATTTAAGTGTGAATTGATCTCTTTCTTGACTATAGGCTCAATGGTTGCCTTTTTCTGACTAAGACTACCAAAGAGATCGTCGCCGTCTTCATCATCCTCTTCAGTCAAAAGACTTGAATTATTTGTGGCCACTCTGTTGGTCACAACAGGCGGTAAAACTTTATTAATATTTCTAGCAATCAATTTAGGTTTATCTGGCTTTCGGCCAAACACTGAACTATCATTTGTTTGATTGCCAAACAAGTCATCAAAATTAGATTTTTGTTTTGTTTGTGATTTGGATTTACTTTTATTAACTTTAAATATAGAGTCGCTTTCATCGCTGCTGTCTGACTCTAAACTAATGGGTGTTTGAATGGGTTTTTCATTTGAAAACAATTCAGAGTTTGGTTCGTCTTCAGTGACTGACGACTGATCTTCATTTGTTTTCGTTGACTGTTTGTATGGATTTTTAGCAGAGATGGCGGCCGACAACTCGTCTTGAAATGAAGTGATGACTGGTTTGGGATCACTAACAACATCATCCTTATGTCCAATCAGATTATCACTCTTCGCTTCAGTCTTAAACGTTTCGAAATCACTTTCATCACTCGATTCGTGTTTATCACTGTTTGAGACAATTTGTGTCTTCGGAGGAAGTGAACCAAAGATGTCAACCGAGTTGTCGTCGCTATCACTCAAATAATCATTGAAAACATTTTTATCGGGAATAGTGTTTCGGATGTCAATGGCCTCCATATCTGAGTCAACACTTAAGCTGTCGTTTTCTGGTTTATTCATGTGATCAACGGTTGGCGTGTCGTCGGCACGACTTAAACCAACAAAATGATCGTTAATAAAGTCTTCGCTGCCAATGATATATGGAAGAAGTCGTTGAGAGTATTCACTTCTAGTGGTATCAGATATGAGTCCTTCAACTATTTGGTCATTTTCATCGTCCGAATCGTTTTGTGACATTTGTTTGGACACACAATCAAACCTCTCATCCAAGAAATGTAAACCAATATTCAGAGCGCTTTTAATTTTGGGCAGAATATCTTCTTCCTTGGGTTTGGTGGCCACCATTTCGATGGCATTCATGGCTTCGTTGGCCATAATGTCGTCCATTTCTTCGTCATAAACCCGATTCTCGACGAACTGACTGTTGGCCAACATTTGCATCTCATTGATCACATTATCAACTTTGACAGCATTCATCTGGTCATCAATACAAACACAATACATCACTAATTAATCCATTGTTTCATTAGTCATACAAATGGTACAAACCTTTGCCTCAAAGACTAGATCATTGATGGACTGATTTGTTGTCTCACTTTTGCACATAAAATCATTACTAAATTGTTTCAAATGTGTTAAGAGCTGTCATTCAATAAATCATTAGATTTCATAATCAATTCATTGCAATGAGACAATCAATGGTTACCTCCAAATCATTCTTAAGCGACCACTTCTGGCAACTGGCCATTAACTGTAAGACATCCGTACCGTCGGTTGGCTGGTCGTGGGCGTCCGAGAAGCGATTGGTCGACGGCTTGAACACATAATTAGCAAACAAATGGACAATAATTTATAATCTAATCACTAATCAAATGAATGCCAAAACACATCAACTCTTACCTCCATTTGAGTCGATATATTGTCAATGAAAGTAAATTAATGACAAATTAAATCAAATCAATGATTAAAAGCATATAATAATTGAATGAAATGTCAAAACAAAATCAATTCAATTCAAAATGAGTCAATGATTGTGTGAATCAATTGAAAAACACCCATCAATTGCAAAGTGAATGCAATGTTTGTAAACAACACATCAATCATGTCTCGACTCTTATTGGCTCATCAAATATGTGCCAACTTTTGAAAACAGTTTGTGACCAAACTTTTGTCTCAATATACTGTCCACTCATTAATTGTTTTTTAATTGTTATTATTTATTCAAACGATACTTATTTTAATGTTTATATAAAAATTATTATCAAATCATTTCTAATGACTATAAAACACGATTGTCATCGACGGGTGACTCATTCACTGCTTTAATCACCACATCTTCATTAACCTCTGGACCACAACACGACTCTAACGATTGCCTATAATTAATGCCAAATAATTAATTATATTTAAAAAATGATAACAAATTAATGACAAATCAAACCTAATATTTGAATCCAAATCCAATTGTTTGAGATGTTGTCGGACATCATTTGACACTACATTCATCCCTAAGTCAACGCAATACTCAATACACTGTTTGGCAAATGAATACTTCTTGGCGTTAATCGCTTCAATGCTTAATCGACTCAATGTTTTGGGTCTAAACATAATTTATAGATGATTTTAAAAATAAAGTTAATTAAGTAGAGTTAAACTGAACTAACCTTGGTTGTCCATTGATTTTTTGTTTTTCATTCAGTAATTTGTCAAATATAGTGACGGCGCTCTCGATGTCATTGACGTTTAAGTAGACTTCAATTGCATATCCGAGTAATTGACCGCTGAATCTGTGGATATAATTAAACACATTTTAGTTTTAAAATGTTATAATTGAATATAAATTATGACTAACTGTGTGATAGTGATGTGTCCCTGCTTTAATTGGTCATCAATACGGGCGTCAATCACTTTCAAGCCTTCATTCACTAGTTATACACAAAACAATAATTATAAAACAATTCTTGTCATATAAATGCTTAAAACAAACCCATTTCTTTGAATTTATTTTGCAGATCGCTATCAGATATGGGATTAGATAATAGACAATAAAAGTCTTCCATTAATCTCATTTGAGAAAAATATTCAAAATTCTTGAAGTCATCCCAAATTGTGGGCAAATAATTATATCCATCGTAGAGTTCAATCATTTTGAATATATCTATGAACACATTGGGTTCGGGTATGTATACGTGTGGCACATATTTCTCATAAAAATCCATAAAAACTTTAATGTCTTCAGAAGTACAGAGCAATCGAAAGAACTTTTGACTGAAATTATTTTAAATAAAAACCAATTATTAGTATATTATTTAAATTTCATTTCAAATGTCTGGCCATTAACTCACTAATAAGTGGATTCATTCAATAGATTTCCCAATAAAACAGAGTTCTTTCCATTGGAAACCATTTTATGCAATCTATAGGCAAGTGATATGTCATTCAGTCTTTGCTGACAGACGGACATTGCCGTCACAAAGAAATACACTGCAAATCAAATGTTAGTTACAAAGTGTCATCAATACTAAATCATATATTACCATCTTTTGAGTCCTGAATCACAAACTCTTTGCCTTCAATTTTTTGCATTATTTCGTACAACACGTGACGATTAGAACTTCTTTCTTTGGAAAATATATTAAGCAAATGATAATAAGTGGCCAAAGATGGTTCAATTGCTAATTTAGTTGTCATCTCAACCAAAGTCTTTTTGGCCAAATTCTGTGAGAATCTCATTGCCCCGAACCGATTGATTACTTCCAAAATACTGTTCAATGTCTGCAAATTAGGCTTAACTCCGTTGCTATTCATGCCATTCAGAAGCTCTTCGATGAGTAGCCAACGCGTGTCACTCGACTCCTTTAATTTTGGTATCAGTCTTATAATACTATTATAAGTCTCGGCATTCAATTTAAATCCTTTTTCAATCATTTCCTGATAATATTGGTAAGCCTTATCCGACTGCCAGTGTTTGGCTAAGCCTTGAATTAGAGCGCAATACGTTTGGCTCGTCTTCGGATCAATTGATTCAAACAGTTGTTCAGCGAATCCATTATCTTTCCATACAATTCGTGGAGTATCTGAATCTTTGGCGAATGTCTTCTCAATTATAAACTCCATATTCGGCGGTTCCTCGCAGTTGTAAAACGAGACCAATTCAAGTAAATTGTGAAGCATTTCGGCGCTAATCTCCTTCCCATCTCTCATCAGATTTTTATAGCAAACCATTGAATGATTCACTTCTTTACGTGAAATGCATTTCTTGAGATCCGTTTCGTCTACTTCTGTGTTCTCGTCGTAAACCTCTTTATAAGTAAACGCATCGATCTTCGGCTCCGACACGTCCCGGAAGAATAGTTCGGGAAACTCTTCAAACACATAATTGGCCGCTCGTCGGCCCGATTCGCGTGACAACGAAAATAACCGCTTCATATATCACACCATTTATTAGTCTATTGTTATGTCACTATTAATGCATACCTTTTGATGATTGCTTAGTGGTGTCAGAAATGGTTCATCAATATATCTATAGTCTGGTCCACTCAAGTCCTGATCAATGCATAATACCAAAAATCAATCAAACGTTTTCAACAACCAGTCAATCGATGGTAAAACAAACCCTTTGGTGACAATCAGCCAAAGCCCTCAATATGTCTGTCGGACCTCTGATTTAGTTTGGGATCCAAATGGTGTTAAACATATTCAATACAATGGCGTTAATGACAATCAAATCAATTGACTCTAACCTCTCGATCCTCTTTGGTATTTGAATCACTTCTTCATTTGGATGGTTAGTTTGGTTGGCATTTACTGTTGAATATGAATAATGAGATAAACATTTATTTACTTTCAAACAATTGTTAATCAAATGTCTAAATAAAATCATATGATTTGTGGTCAATATCTTTGAGGCCATCCCTTAATTGTCTATCAAATCAAATGTTTTGAAAACTTTTCAAACCATTCAACACATGATTTGAGATATTGTTTACATAATTATACATTAATTACGTGAATATTGAATGAGAGGTTGGGCTACAAAATTAACAAGTAATGTGAATCAGTTAAACTGACTTTAAAATTTAAAGTTTAAATATTAAACCAATTAAAAACCATAAATTATTTTTAAAAATTATAATTTATTAAAAATTTAATTAAAATTATGTTTTATTGAATATAATGTATGAAAAATAATGAGTTGATTATTACAATGTATGTTCACATGTCTTGTGTGGACCATCGATAAGCTTCTTCTAAAGTGGACTCTTTGTTAGCGATTCTATCGAAATACTTCTTCTCGAAGCCATTAGACCGGTCGACGCCATCCCATCGATAGCCCGGACTTATATTAAATCTATTGAGTGGAGGCGCCGGTCCTTTATATTTAGGTTTTATTTTCAGAGTCCCTTCCTGTAGCTGCTCTTCCACCCTATTCTTACGGATCATAGCGATCATCGGGTCGTCTTCTCTATCCTTTTCTTTAAGCATTTTATCCAAATCGGCGTCTCCTTCATATCGGGCCAACGGCTTAGACATCTCATGCAAATCCGACTCAATCTTCTCTTGTCGTTGTTGTGTTTGAACTAAACCTTTAGCCCACTTGTCATACTTGGCCTTCCTTTCGGACTCAATCTTATCTTTAATTGAGTCCTTTTCGAGCTGTTCTTTAGCTTCTTCTTCCATATTTCGGATTCGACCTGATTTTGAGTCTCGAAATATAGTCTTCGCGTTCTTCCCTAACATCTCATCACTTATTGAATCAAATAGTTTTTGTTCTCTTCTTTTACTTGCCATCAGTTCTTCCCGTAAAAGTTTTCCGTCTGAAAGTCCAGCCTTTTTGCCGCTAAGAGTTAGTTCACGTTTTTGAGTCTTTTTGTCTAAACTCTGAGCTCTCGGAGGAGATAAGTCACTGTCCGACTCATGTCTACTACTTTTACTCATTTTGTTGTCATTGTGTCGATGTCTGAAAGGCTCCTCATCTCTGGATCGATGCCTAGAATCACTTCTACTTCTTCTGTTGGCCTCTCTTTCAGGTGAGAGATCGCTGTCAGAGTTATGTGGTCTACGTTTGGGCGATAAGTCTTTGTCTCCAACAGATCGCGACAACTCTTTCGATCTAATCGGCGATAAATCACTGTCTGAATCATGTCGTCGTCGTTTAGGAGACAAGTCTTTAGTGGATGAATGACTGGTATGTCTTGATATCACTTTAGGATTTCTATTAGCAATTTGTTTGGTCCTAACGGGTGACAAATCGTTGTCCGAATCTTCCTTTTGTGACTTTTTTTTACGTACATTTTTAACGTTTAACTGAGTGTCCACTTCTTCGACCGTAGATTCAATAGCTTTCCATCGATTAGTGTCAATGTCTTTGCGTCTCATATGAAGAGGTCTATCGTCGACCACTTCGGCGATAATTGGTTTCTCTTCTTTAGTACCGAAATACAAGTCGTCGTCACTCGCCGTCGCTTCTGTGTTCTTCAGGTCAATGTCGTCATCAAAGATACGGATTCTGTTAACAAACAACACATTATGTCAATCACTTATCACCAATGATTAGATCCAATTAAATGCAAACAATACTTACTTCTTATTCTTGGTTTTTATAATTTTTTTCATTTTAGTTATCTTTTTCTTTTTGTCTTCTTTGCCATCATTTGTAGATAAATACTTGAGTTTAAGGTACTCTTTATGTTCGAGCGGACGGTTGTATGATTTGACCGACATTTTCGGATCCGATTGTCAGATATATGGCCGATAAGTCTTCGTTTAAACTTTAAATTCAAATACAAGTCAAGTGTTTTTCAAATAAAGTAAACATTGAATGAATTGGAGAAACAAATTGAATGAGTGATTGATTGAAGTGTACATTAGATGGCGTTAATGATGTCAATAATGTAAAAGTTTATAACCTCTTATAACAGAATATTCTGTTATATACTTACAATTTAGCTAATTATAGCTTATTTTGATTGGTTTTGTAACTTTCAAGTCACTCAAGTCGGTGGTAAGTGTTTGGACAGTACAACGAGACACAGTGTAAACAATGAATTAAAATATTATCAATATATAAAAACCAATACAAACATTTGATTTAAAAATTTTATTTTCAACATTAAATGTAATAAAAATATATATATTAGTTACTTTTGAGTTTAAACTCAATTAAAAGTTAAACAATTGTTATTTCATCGGTATTTTGATTGTCTTGACTGCAATCACCGGATTTGCTGATCCAACTGTTGAGCGAACCATTGATTTGACTTTTTCTCGGAATTTCTTGTATTTCCGAAGAATCTTCGGACGAATTAATCCACTGTTTAAACAATAAGTCCATTTTGTTTCGACTCAATTGGTTAGTGTTATTAACTGTTGGTATGACTCGTTTGGGTTTAAAAAATGATATAAAACGCTGCAATTCAGTATAACTCGAGTGTTCACTGTATTCAATACCTAAATAATGACACAATTTAATCACATTCAATACTTTACTAACTTTCTAACTGACCATAAATTGTAATATTCCTATATCTTCGAGCTCTTACACCATTCTTCGAGTTCTTGTTGTGCTCCCAACCCGTTGGCCGAAACGCCAACACTTCATCATATAAGCCTTCAAACTCTTGAATATACTTCTCTAAAAACTTTATATAAATTTTAACATTAATTTCAATACAAAAAACACTCAATAAAATTAATTACAGTTTCATTAATACAATCCATAGTTAATACGTGAAGTTTTGACTGATGTCTATACGGAACTAATAGCGAATCCATTTGTGAACTCTTATAGCACTTATAAATCTGTTGTTTCTTAACATTTGTCCAAACTTTAAGTTTCAAAGCGTTTGCAATTGAAATGAAGACATTTTCTTTGCCAATAGTATAAGTGCCACAAACTATCAGTAATTTTGAGTTCTTGTGGTAGTGCTCGCTAGCGATCGATACAATTGTCTTTAAAATCTGGTTTTGTGGTAAAAAATCATATTTAGGATCGCAATACGTTGTGTCCAAAAATATAGTATCAATTGGTCTCGACATGAGTTTTGGGTACTCGAAGAATGAATGATTGGCCCGAAAGTCACCCGTATGTAAGTAACGGCAACCATTGGTCAGTTCAAAGAGTATGACAACAGCTCCGGGACAGTGATTGGCCTCAAAGAAGGTAACTCTGGTTCCCAACACTTCTTGAGTTTCATTAATTTCAATGACATTCACTGAAAACACAGCGCTTTTGAAGTGATGGCGAAGTAATGATGCGGTGATCGGCGAGCAGTAGATCTGATGAGAAAACGAGTTCTTAAGGCCGACGTAATGGTCGCTATGAAAGTGAGTCAAGAAGTACACCGAAACGCCGCCAATTGATCCGTAGCTGAACGCGTCGACAACAAACCCCGTGTTTGGGATTCGCTTATAAAATGGACACGTCTTCGGACCATTATTTCTGGCAAACTTTGGCCGCCGATTGTCACCACTATTAGCGCCATTAGTAGTGACCACTTGTAGATCATTTGATGTCCACTTGCGTTTCAAACCATTTTTGAAACCATTTTTGAAACCATTTTTAGTATCACTTTTGGCACTATTTATGACTCTTTTGTTGATCTGTTTGTCTGGTTTGACAGACAATTGTGGATCACTTGTCGATGTATGCGACCGATTGTCAGCTGAAGTGGTGAAGAAAGAAGTGATTTTTAATTGTTTAGACATTTGTTTGATTTGATAAGTCGTTTGTGATTTCACTTTGCATTTCAAATATTGTCATTAAATTATTGCTACTCTTAGGGACTGTCAGCTAATTGTCAACAAAAAACTGATTTCAATTTTGAAACTTTCAAAAATTGATTGAAAATTTTTCATTTAACTTTTAAAACTTTTAATTAAATTCTTCATTCATTCAATAGAAATCAAATCATTTATTTTTTTTTAAAACTGTTATTCAATTCAAAATCAATGCATATTTATAAAACCAAAATAGACTGATAACTTTTCAGCCAAAAAAATAGTGCAAATTTAATATAAATGTAAAATTACCATGATTAGTTGCATAATTACCGGTATAACTTAATGGATTGCATAATGAATTGAACCAAATGTTGCCAATTGGCAATTGTATTACACATAACTTATTTGTCAATTGAAATAAGACTAGTATATTAATAAAATGTTACATTTATTATGAATTACAATAACATACAAATAGTTTGCAATCATGTAAACTAAAAAATATGTTTAAAAACTAAAATAATTTCTAAATAAATAAATAAATCAATCAATTTAAGAAAGTCTCGACCGTTTGGTACGATTACTCTTTCGCGGACTTGACTGGCGATGTGTTTGCGGATCACTGTCTTCATCTGTACTATCGTTGCTTTCGTTGACCACGAGTTCAGCGGCCGATTGGGCGGTGCTTTGAACTGTCGAACCGCTATCATTGGTTTGAGTGGTGGTATCGGCAAATTGTTGGCCACAATTAGGACACTTGTTATTGGGTATGAATTGACTGTCAGAGCAATGGTAATGTAGTTTTGTGTCACAAGTAACACAACTAATGCCACGAATACATAGGATTTTGCATCGAAAACAGTCGTGAACCTCAAAGTGGTCTCTTATGTAGACATTTAGCTCAAGTAGTGTACGCACACCGACGGCCACCTTTCCATCGGCCACTTCTTCGAGCCATTTATGATCCAACCATTTATTCGTAATAACATCGGCCGCACTGATCGACAATTTAAGTTCTTCGTCGCGACCAATGTTTAGCAATTTGGTCGACGATATCGCCGACTGATTGCTATCAATAATAGCGGCCAATACTTTGCGAAAGTATAACAACTCCTTCTGAGTCCAGGTGTTAGTCATTCGCGTCAACTCATTGTCGGCCGCATTGATGAGCGCGTAATGAATTGATCCGTCGCTTTCGTTTGGTCCCCGACTCACACACATGTTATACGGTCTCAACTGACGGTTCACACGACCAACAAATTGGGACAATTTTTCGGCGCTCATCTCTGATCCCATCTCTGGTTCGTCTGTCCAACAAATCATTCATTAATTGCTATTTTAATTGACAATCAATTGAGTCATCATTACCTCTAACAAGACATTTAGTGACCATTCGCTTGAAGGTGTCTTCAGTGATGCACTGCCTCCACATCAAAGACTGTATCAAATAATTTTCCGCAGACATCACCACTGGATCCGATTGTTTGTCTTTCAAGTGATATTTCAATTGATGTAAAAAATATGACAACTTTTAGCGCTAATATTTATTTGCTTCTGTATGACAGAGCCGTTCAAACATAACGTCTGTATTGAAACAAATATAGTTTAATGAAAGTTTGAAAAACTTTGAATTGAAATGACTTTATTTTGATTAGACATACAATTAGTTTTATGACATGATTTTGATATCAATTATCAGATCTACTATTAAAACAATAATTAGTTTAACAAAATGTGTTAATTGTGTTGAGATGACTGGATGTTCACCTGACAGATATGGCTCTCGTGTGGCAGTAGTCCTCTTCGGGGACAGAATATATGATTCAATGAATAATTGCATAAATTGGTCACAAAAGACATATAAATGTCTGAATAACGGAAGAGACGGCGCGAGAAATACGTGGGATTATTATGCGTCCGAAATATACTCCCAAATTGAGGATTGAATAGAGCTTTAGTGCGGGCTCTGCAATGGGTTAACATCTTAAGACAGTGTCATCTCATATACAACTGTATAAATAACTATTGCATACCTAAGAGTATCTCTTTGTTGAATCAACTGATCCAACACATGATTGTCATTAGATTTGTGCGATTCGTCAATAAGTAGTTGTAATGCCTGTAAAGCACTAACAGCTTCTCGAAACTCTTCTGAATTAAAAGTTGTGATTTCTCTCTAAAAACAAATAAATTGATTACAAATTACACAACAATTTAGTGAATGTAATAATAATGAATCAATTACTTCAAGTTCGACAATAATAGCACCGGTTCTCCATCCAAAGTTTAACGTAATGTCAGCCAAATCGCTGTAAATTTGATCCCCAAAGTAGAGAATTGAGTTACCTTTCCATCCCGTCATCTCAAGTAATCCATTTACAGTGCCCTCCATATAGATGTTTCCCCTCTCAAGACTCAACACTTTCTCCCACTTCTGAGAATCACTATCTCTGTCATAGTGTCTGAATGGTCTGCCAATAGATTATATAATTCGTCACAAAATGATTATAAATTAAATTAATATTAATTCATACCTTCGTTTCAAATTAAAAAATTTTGGTTTTCCTGCTTTTGCTATAATCACATCAAACATTTGGGTCCAATCCTTTCCAATCATGTATTTCATACCGCAATCGCTGAAACAAAACAAAAAATTGATTTAAAAAACTTAATAGACATTTTAAATTTTAGTTAATTTACACAATTTTAAAGGGACTGTTGGTTATTAAAAACATTTTCTTATTGTTATCTTTAAGCCTATTGAGGAAAACAGGGAGAGAGCTATGTTTGTCCAGATATTCGGGTATTAGCTTTTCGTCAATCATTTTATGCATTACGGGATGAATGCTCTGAACCGCGTTCTGCACTCATATTTAATAAATTTATTAAAAATTAATGTAAACTTTGAAACAAATTAATTGTCACACCTGTATGTCATTAAACAGTATTTCCGGATGATATGTGATATTATTTCGGATGAAATAGTCGGTCACATTAGACAACAAACATATCTCAGGAACACTAAACAGATCGTTAAGTTGTTTCATCGGTAATTGCTTTCAATTAAATTTAATTCAATATTAATTACAGAATAATTTCAATAATTGATTAATTCAAACAAACCTCTCCGTCAGGTATCTTAGATCTAATGAGTTTCTGTGGCACATAATTTCCTAATTAATCAAAACTTTTAAATATTATTAAATTAATGCCAATCAAGACATTCAAACCATTATAGAGGTTAAGAACCTCACTATCATCGATAGGGGTACGTCCTCTGTAAACACTTCCCAATTGGATTTGATGAAAGCAATCAATCTTCATTAGTAAACCCTATTTGCAAACACTATTAGACAAATTAATTTAATTTAATTCAGTCATTATGTCTTAACCAACATTCTCGACGTCGTAATGCAATCCTCTAATAGCAAAGTTTGGGATGTAATTCAGTTTCTGAATTTCTTTGGGATACTATTGACGATAACAATTGAATGTAAATCATTTAAAATGTATATGAATTTATGAAAACCAACTTTGTATTTATCAATCAACACATTTCGGCCCAAATCATAGATTAAGTAATCGAGAGATTCTTTATAGACAGCGAGAGTATAGTCGTAATCAAAACCATAGACTTCAATGTCTGACAAATCTAGTTCATTGTTGGCGAAGACATAATGTGGTTCAACCGAACTGGCCGTATGAGTCACTGAAATACAACCACAATTAAGGTATAACTTTATGCTATTATAGTGTCAAACATACCATTAAAGCTGACGTTATATCTATCGGACAAATCCGATAACTTAATGTCAGAATAATTTCTTCTTCCAATTTCTTTCAATACATTTTTTGCAAACTTTTTCTCTTTTAAAAAGCAATTGACTTTCAATTGATTTGATATCAAAGATCTAAAGACATGGGATTTATTGAATATTGCCATCTTATTTGTATAATTGTTTGTAAATTAATTATAATTAATAATCAATATCTTTGAGGAAATACTTGTAAATACTGTTTCAGTTCTAATAGTTATTTGAATTAAATATAAATTTTTAATAAATAAATAAATTTTAATAAACAAAAAGACTAAATATAATCATCACATCAAGTGAAACATTCTTATTATATAATACTGTATTTTAATATCAATTTAAATGCAATTTAATGGAAATGATTCACAATTGCATTAAATCATCAAAATATTGGTTTCAAAACCTTCAAAATCTCTGAAGATCTCTGCGCATAACCTATGCGT
>JAQIWK010000277.1:0-18746 GCA_034695265.1 Dissorhina ornata | reverse complement strand
GGTTTTACCGAGTTGTTCGTAAAACCAGACCTGTTCGTAAAACTAGACGTTCGTAAAACCGGTACTTTTACTGTATTAGTAATACAGTATTACCATGCTGCTACTGGTATTTGAATCCTATGTAAAGTCTTTGCATGATAAAACTTCATAGGCTACTTTATCTTTAATGCCTACCACATCTTAAGCCCAAATTCAGGCAAACCTATTGGATATGATGAGCAAAAAAGAAGAAGGAGACTATGAAGTTGTTTTATGTAAAGACTTTACAACACCTTCACATTATGTTCAATGTAAACTTTATTTTTAAAATAAAGTATTCAATTGGGAAAAGTATTTTCAATGTAGCTTTTTTTATATTCTTGAATTGTTTTGGTTTCTGTATTATTTTCAATTGAAAAGTTATTTCAAATTATTTTATTATCTAATATTAGAGTTAATAAAAACAATATTCATTTTGTAAATTATTTGTTTATGCAACAAAAGTTTGTTTTAAATCTATTAATAGATTATAATATAATCAATATTGTGTTTTATGCAAATGAAGATTTTAAATTATTATTTTACTAAATAAATCATATGCAATTTTACAAGCTATTAATTATATACAAGTGTATTTTAAGTGTTTTTATTTTGTAATATATATAAATTATTAACCAGCATAACACTTTTACACATAAATTAACAACTAAGTTTTATGTATTTTTTTAGTAAAATATTACTTTATATATGTTGTCATAAATTTATTTTTTAAAAACGTTATCTCAGTTTTGAATATTTAAAATATATGTTTTAAAAAATAAATTTGATTTACAATCGTAAAATTCAAATAATTATTAAAATCCTGGCATCCTAATTATTATATTTTATAAGCATTCAAAATCCTAAATTACCTTGTTGTTTATTTATCAACTACAAAAAAATATATATTTAAATATTTTAAAATTTATCAATAGATTACAATTTTTCAATTCACCTACAACACTTTGAGCTTTGTTATTTTACTTATCACAAACAATATAAAATTTATTTATTTATTTGCTATTTTTATAGCTTTCAACGTCAAGATATTTATTTATAAATATTTTATTAGTTTGATACCATTTACAATTTGAAATTTAAAATAAAATTGTTTTAAAATACTATATAAACAATACTTGTTTTTAAAATTTAGATTAACTTAAATTTTGACAGTAATTGTAATGATTAGTAAAGTAGATGTTATTTATTTAATTATGTTTATAAATTAAGCTAAACATAGCATCGATAGCGGAGTTTTGGTTTTAAAAATAAAACTTTATTTTGCTTTATGTTTATGTATTTCAAACACAATTTATATTAATAATAACAACACTTTTTTTTAATGATTAGTCTATTTCACGGGAAATGAGTAAAGACTTTCAGAATATTTATTTTAAATCTGTATATAAAAACTTTTTTATTTCATTTAGTTATGTAAGTAAATAATAGTTTAGTTTTAATTATATAAAACTTTAAAGTATAGTTTATATGAAATATACAAAATTACATCTAAAGATGTGTATATTTAAGATATTTTTATAACATAAATATTCAGTTCACTTCCCAACAACATTCACAGGAAAGTGAATTGAGATTAGATATAATCACAACTGTTTTACAAATTGTTTATATATTTTGCTTAAATTGAGTTATTTTTGAAAATTATTTTCTTAAATAAAGTCTTACTTAAGAAACAAAAATATTTTGTAAAATAAAATATTTTAAAATTATTTTAATTCATGAAAATTACAAATTAAGTGTTTGTAAGTAAAGTTTTAAAAAAAAGTTTCTTACCATTCATTTTGTTAATTATAAAAACTTGTGTTCAAAAACCGGCGAAAAAATAAAAACACAACAAAAACTATTTTAACTTAATTTTACATTTGAATGTAAATCTGTAATTAAAACTTCATTTAAATGAAAAAATAATTCATTCAATATATTCATTAAATATAATTTACAAAAATAACTAACATTTATTTAAATACCTATAAAAAATGTTACTTTTTCTCAACTTATTTAAAGGCAAAACAAAATTAAAATACTAGTTAATCGGATATCCATTGAGTTGTATAATAATAATACCCACAAAAAATCTAGTATTAGTCGCCAACAACTTCTTGCAGATGTGTGTTAAGGTCTGTCGAGTCTTATGTTAAGAGTTTTTGGTTTAAAAAACACGTTCTGTTGCTGAAGAGTGTGTGGGAAGATAGAGAGTGATGGTGTCATACTTTGGATACTCTCTCTCTCTCTCTCTCTCTCTCTCTCTCTCTCTCTCATAAATGTTATGATCTGAACGCACACTAAGAGCTCCTCCATTAAAACTGTCGGCTTTATATACCGAACACTCCCAACAGAATTACTGCACCAAAAATCAAACATTTATTATAATACCAAACATTGATATAAATACAATTCAAAATTATTACTCAGACTGTAGTTCATTGAGTTCTTACAAATAAATATTTTAATTTATTTTACATAATATTAATAAATATTTTAAAATAGATATTTAAATTACTGCCATATATTCTGTGCATTTAATATACTGTATATACAATTGATAGAAATTCTTGTAAAGCATAGTAAATAATATTAATATCTATTCATTCATAATATTTGACGCAAACTTTCATTGTATGCGTTAACTAAACAAATAGTATCACACTATTAATCAATAAAAGTGCTTAAAGTAAACAGATTTAACACATTTATTAATATATATAATAAGTTGGTATTAATGAATGGATTAATTTGTGTGTAAAATATTAACTGTTTTGTTAAACGCCTCCATATATTCACAAAATTTTACAAAATATAACAATATAATGAAAAATATGTTTTGTATTTTACGGATATATTGAAAATTATTATTTTATATAATTAAAAGATATTTTTGAAAATAACACTTTTATAATTTATAAAGTTTTTTTAATTGTTATACTAATAAGAAAAACATGCGTTTAATAGTAAAATTGAATGAATTGAATAAAAAATAATAAATTTTATTTCATATAAAGTCATCTGATTTTGAAACTTACGGGTAGATTAAGAAGAAAAATGATTTTTTTTGTTGATAAAATATCTTAAATTTATATTTTTTATATAACATAATTGCAAAGCAATCAATAAAAGTATATAAATTTTTATTTTTTATATTTCTTACGTGTTAGTAAATAATATAATACCTATAATATCTTGTTATGGCATTTGCCTAAAGGTGTATACTTTCATTATACAGTGTATATACAAAATTCCGTTTATTACAAGTAGTATATAATTATCTGCCAATGAATCAGTAAGTGATACAAGACTTTCTTAATGAGTTATATATATACTGAACGGATGTGAAAGTTAAATATAAAGTCTTATGTAATACTTATATAATAAGACATGTATTACAGGTATAGACTCTAAGGTATTCACCAAAATTCATAGCTCTGACTAAATTATGGGATGATTTGCTTGTAATGAATGATACAATTATTATTATTACCCTTATAATAAATATCTTTATATATTTAAGTATATCAAATCAAAATAAGTTTATCAAATATAATTTTGTATTTTAAAAAATATTAATAAAATTAATATCATGCGTTAAAACGAAATTTTATTCAATAACTATGGTCAGTTTAATCTATTGATTAGATAGTTTTAAATTATAATTTAACAATAAATTATTGTCTGCTTATAAGTTGGATAAAGTTTTTTTTTAAAAATAATTATAAAGCAAATTTTGTGCTAAATCATTGTTTCAAATAGTAATACCATTATAATTAATACTTTTAAACAAATACTTAAATCTTATTTTATTAAATAATTATATAACTAAAAGTTGGATACAAATTGGATACAAAATATACAATATTTTAATACAGTTTTATAAAGTATTGGCCAAAAGAGGGCGCACTCTATGTGTTGTTAAATAAAAAGTGTTGAATACAACAGATGTCTGCACAGTATTTGTGGTTCAAATTCAATGCAATTTTACGTTAAAAATGATTTGATTTGAAATAAAACAGTAAAATAATAAACAAATGAAACAAAAAAGTGTTGAAATAATAATTATTGTTAATTAATTTAATTACAAATTATATTGAATTTAGTTTTGTTTTTGAATCAACAAAATGGCTGTCCATTTGATGCCATCAGAAATAGCTCGACTAGTGTTGGGTATGTATGGGTGATATATATAGCTGTGCGATGATCACCACTAACTGATCCCGTTTACAGGTTATCTGAAGGAAAGCCAATGTCACGAAACTGAGAGACACTTTCTGAATGAAAGCAAACATTTGGCTGAATATGCGATGGGTTTGAGACAAGGGATCAATTACTCGACTAATATCTCCGGCCAATCACTGCTCGATATTATCCGTGAGTTTTGTTGTCTTCGCCAACAAAAGGACAATACAGTTCCCGCCGACAGTCATCCTAAGACTGCTATCACTTCTGTCGTAACCACTACTCGCGGCAATAAGTCGGCCAACGATGAGATGAAACGATTGTCTCAACAGTTGACCAAAATTGAGGGCATTTTGTATAAATTGATGCAAACTATGACCGCCAATGCTGTCCGACAAATACCGATCGGTCAGCCAAACAATACTTATCGCATTATATCGACATCGAGTCCGATGTTCTTGAATGCGATGTCCAACGCGGCACCAATTGTTACCACCAATCAAAACCATGCCATCACTGAAACGCCTCAAAAGGCAATTCCGTCGGTAATGGCCAGCACTCCATCCAGAAGTGAAGCCATTACTCCAAGACGTAAAGGTACGCCTAAACGTCTGGCCAATACACCCGTCAGGTCAGCGTCTTTGCACTCAACGCCCAACGATATGTCTGACCACACACTGGTCAACGAGTCGAGCAGTCAGTTGGGCGACGCCAGCGAACCCTTACTTAAGATGGATATAAACGAGCCTTTAGTTCAGCCGGAGTTCATTGTCGGCGAACTCTTGAGTTATGGTCCGCTGCACGACGTGTTGGCACAAAATATTAACAAAATATTTTCAAACATAACTAATATTACCAATAATACAGATAATTGTGACCAAAGTGTAGCCAATGAGGCGACCACAAGCCAAAAGAGTGGCACCGATCGCAACATTGATCCGCAAGACATCCGCATTAATGACGAAGACGTCAACAACATATTGGCGAGTCTGGAGTCGGCGCCAGAATTCAACAATATTTTGGATATAATTACCGAAAAAGAGCTACAAATGACTCCCTATAAGGACTTGTCGAGCGTCGAGACCAACACATCGTCCGCTTCATCACTCAATACCCCACAAACACCACAAAATCGACTGAACTCGCAGAAGAAGCGCGAAAACCCGGCGCATGTCGTCAAGAATTTGATGCAAGAGTTGAAGACACCCGAGAAGACCATCACTTTATACGCCTCCAGAAGTCCATCAGAATCGGCGCGCATAACGCCAGTGAAAGTAACGCCCGTCAAAGTGTTCAGAAGTGATTTGATTCAACAAGACTTCAATTATGTGATGAATGACAATAATGTGCCAATAATTATGCCAAAAGTATCCGTCGGTGGCGATGACTATAATCTAATTCAAAGTACTTTGGCATCCAATATGAGCTCTTATACGGTGTCTTCTGCACCTTTACAGTCCACATCTAATGCCATACAACAGAACCGGCGAACAGGTGGCCGAAAACGAGTAGACTTTGCAAAGCCTGCGTCCGAACTGCAGGTCCTACGATCGGATCTCTCCCAACGCAAGATTTTACCGAAACCTACACTTAATAACACACTGACCACTAATATTGTGCCCGTCTATTATAATGACAATCATAAACAACCCTTACTTTTAGTCAATAATGATAATTCAATTTCATTGCAAAATAACGCCAAAAATAGTAATCAAAATGAGACTCAAACAGAGAGACGATTGGCACCAAAGGGTCATAAACGACATAATACTAGCGGTGACGGGCCATCGGCCGTCAAAATTAAAGTAAGTTTTGCTATATTTTTGTAATTATAAATAGTAATTAATTAATTATTGTTTATTGAATAGGCATCGGACGTACACTTTCCAACAGTTAATATATTACGAAAAATGAATTCATCCAAAATGAATCAATTGCTTAATAAAATACATTCAAACACTGATTCAAATTAATTAGTTTTAAATAAAACAAAAAAATCATAATTTGTGATAAACATCTCATTATATTTTTTCATATAATTATAAGTTTTTTTTAATTAACTAATTATTTTGAAACTTATTGTTGTTCATTATAAATATTATAAGTATTTCATGTGAATTGTATTTTTTTTAAACATATCATATGATTTATTTTAGCCAGCACATCCTTTGAGTTCAGCTTGTTATTATTTTTTAAATTGCACAATTGTCTTAATTAGAAATTTTTAATTAATTTAATTATTTTTAAATATATTGAAAATTATTTTGAATTGTTTTAACATTATATGTAAAGCTATTAAACGTTTGAATGCAACAAATTATATTTATTATAAAACTGTAAAAAAAACTATATATTTAATACAAATTTGGTTTTTGAATTAAAATTATAGATTTAATTGTTTAGTAATTTTATCGGTTAATTCCCGAACAATAGTATCTGTTTGGCCGCTAATGTCTTGAATGATAACATCTTCACGTTGTGGATCGGGCTCTTCGAGTGTCTTCCACTGACTGATTAACATATTGGATGCCATGAAGTGATTGCTGCGGGACTTCATACGGGCCTCAATCAACTCGTAGGTGCCTTTCAAATAGACAAACACTACCCGACATAACCGGTTGGGCACATCTCGCAATAGGTCCCGATATATGACACGTAACGAAGAACAGGTCACAACGATTATATCACTCTTAGACACTTTGGACGCACTGGCATTTTTGGCCTGGATATCCTTAGCTTTTTGTACATAAGTATCGCGCACAGCCGTCAACCATCCCCACCTGTCATCGTCGGTAAGCGGTATTCCGGCCGACATTTTGTCGACGTTGGCCTTCGGGTGCAACAAATCGCCTTCAATGTAGTGACAGCTCAACCCGTTGACCAGTGCCTCAGCGTACGTAGTTTTGCCGCACCCGCACGTTCCCATAAATACATATACCGGTATTTCTGTCAACATTTCTGCCAAACAATTATATTACTAATAAAAACTTGATTTATTTTTTAAAAACTTAATTGATTAGCCATTTGAATGAAAATGATTTATTGAAAATCACTTAAAATCACATAAATCATTAAAATCGTGCTCTCATTAAAGCTTACAGTTTTCTGTGATAAGAAAGTTATGCTATTTTTAATGGATAAGATTTGAGTCAATTTATTATTGGCACTAATTTAGTCGACAAATGTATTCATTAATCAATACTTTGGTTTCATTGCATTCATAGAGAAGGCGAACCGCTATTCACTTATTTATAAATTATAATAACTATAAGTTTATCCACAAAAAAAATGTTTTGCGATAACTTTATTTATTAAAAAAAAAGTTTTTATGAATAAATATATTAACAATTAAACAAAAAAAAAATATTTATTCACTTGCATTGACTATAAATATTTAATTTTTCATTTAAGGCCAATGAATGGTTACTTTACTTTTACTTTTTAAAATACACATATAATAAGTTAATTTTTATTATTTTATATTAATTGTGTGAAAATTATAAAGTACTGTTACATTATAAAATGTAGTTTTACATAGAATTTATGGGTTAAATAAATACCGAGTACATTTTATTGTATGACAAACACTTAAACATACTTAAATTGTTAAACAAAAAAGAAAATAGTAATATAATTAAACGATTAGCTCAATATATGAGTTGTTTTGGCTAACACTCAATAAAAAAATCTATTTTTTCCTATCATTTTCACTCATTGTAAACACTTTAGTTTGGTTTAAAACACAATTTATAACACATTTAAAATGTATAAATGACTTTCAAATTTGTTGACATATATATGTTAATAATAATTGTTGTTTAGTTTATCTTTTAATGTTTTTTCCGCTCAAATCATTAGTTTTATAATTCATTATAAAAATATAATTATCATAAATATTTCTCCAAACGATTAGTTAGTTATTTGAGTTATTATTGAGTGAAGGTTTTCATTCAATTACTTTGAAATTATTATACTTTGAAAACACTTTTCTTTTCTTTACAATTACTTTTGAATTGTATTTTTTGATATTAGTTTTGATATTAATCTCATATTAATGATTGTCTGTTTGTGTTTTTACAAAAAAGTATATTTGAGTTCATTACTAGTTATTAAAATGTATTATATTTTATAATTTTATTGTATTTTTATAAGAATCTCATATATTTTCAGGAAGTCTTTGAATTGTTTGTTACAATAATTGTTTGAAGTATTATAGCAAACAAAGTCAAAATGAAAGTATCATTTTTATTATATGAATGCATTATTATTATTATGATTCATAATTTATTAACTTTAGCCTAAAATTTATATACAATTAGTAATATATTATATAATAAGCATATTTTATAAGCAAAATATAACTATTGGATTAAAATATGTAACAACAAAAATTTCTAGATTATAATTTTAAACTATTAATTAATACATAAATGTAATAATGACATTTAAACTAATTCATATTACATTTATATTTGCAATTTTAATGAAAAATATAAATTTATTATATAAATTTTCCTTAAATTACTTACGTTAATATAAAAAAGTATGCATACTTTAAATTTTATTTTTAAAAATCTTATATTATCTATACAAATTGTTTATAACATAAATGTCTTGGTTTAAAATTTAAATGATAAAAATTAGTTTTTATTGATTATATACATTGATTGTATATTTGAAATAAAGCTGTTTGAAATAAATTGCTAGTTATTCAAACTTATCCAACTTACTGGAAGGTGAATACAATAATTTTATTTATATTATAATTAAAATGTCGATCAAAATCACAAATCGTTAATTTCTATTACTTTTAAATTTTGAAGGAAAAGCCCTCAAAATGTTTATTTTATAAATATAATTTTTGAACTAATTTCATTAATACACATATAACTTGATAACAATTATAAAAGTTAATTTCAAAAAACATATATTGCTGTCAAATGTTTATAAACGTCAAATAAAAAACTTAAATGTTTTTCAATTTATTAATAAAAAAGTTTTTATTTCAAAACATTGACTTTTTTAGGAGTCAGTGACTGACTTTTTAAATTATAATATTAAATTTAATTAAATATCATTCAAAATCAAAGTGTTTGCTTAATTATAAGTTTTCAAAGTATTATCTTATAAAATAAATCTATTATAATTGTGCAAAATTAGCAATTTTAATATAAAATCCAGTTTCAGATTATTTTCAAATATTGTTTATGATTTGACAAATGAGTCCACGAATGCAATCGTAAATTTAAATGTATTTTTGGATTTTATTTTATGTAAAAAAAAATTTTACAAAACTATAAATATTTTGTACAAATATTTATAAAGTTATGCTATTTTATAAATTGAAATAAAAGTGTTTGCTAAATTTAAAATAAAATTTGTTTATTTTTAATTAAATTACAAAATTAAATTAAATTATATTAATTAAATTATTAAATAATTTTTGTAAATAAATAACATTTTTATTATAAATTACAAAATTATAATAATTTTCAATTAGCTTAATGGCAAACGCTTAAAGCATCAAACGGTTTAGTTAAATGACTTTTAACTTAAAGATTTTAATTTCAAAACTTAATCATAAATACTGTTATTTAATGCAAATAATTAAAATTAATTTACTTAAAAAACATTTCGCAATTAATTGTGAAATTATTAAAATTTTATTTTATGTAATTTTTAAATTAAATTATGAAATCAAACTTATTTATAGATTAAAAAAAAGATAATGAGTTTTAAAAATACACATTTAAAAAATATGTTATAAAATTAATAATTAAAACTATTGATAAAAATTCAAAATAAATTCTTAACAAAAATGAATTAATTAACAAGTTTTACAAATAAAGAGTTAAATGATTATAGACTTAATTGCTTACAATCTGAATCATTTAGTTTCTCTGTCGGTTGGGTCGACTGGTGGCCGGAATGGTTGAGTTGACATTAAATCGTCGATTACTTTGTCCGCCAAACCTTCTTCTAGACGATGAGTCTGTAGTAGATGTGGGACTGGCAGTGGTTGAGGCGCCTCTGCTATTGCTATTGCTATTGTTATTACTGTTTGACCGACGGTTTGAACTGCTGGTCGACCCGGCATTCCTCGATGGCGTTCTCGTAGAAGTGGTTCGTTGTGTTGTGGAGACCGCTCTCTGATTGAATCGTTGGGGCGCTTGTGTGGGTTGTGTGACTGTCTGTGCCCTTAAACTCGATGGTGTGTTCTTTATAAACGATGGTAAAGTTGGTTTGGCTTTGGCGTTAAATTTGGGAAACAGTGGCATCGCTGGGTTGACTCGGTTACGGCGTTGGAACAGTTGGGTGAATCGGTCGTCACTAAAATTGGTCTTCTTGTGTCCATTCAAACTATTTGTTTCGTTCTTTGGCTTCACAACCGCCGCCGCTGGCGATTGGGCTTCAGGTCCGGCACTTGATTCCGGCAGATCTTCGTCGATGTATTCTTCGGCAAAATCTGCTGTTTCTTGTGTTAACGCCTTTTGCACTAAAACACAGACAATCAATGCGTACAGTATATGATGAAGAGATGGCTATAAATGAATTTAAAATAATTAATTTAAAAGTAATATCAATATTGAAAATTATAGTTAAAGTTACAAAAAAAAACTTTGTGTTACAGACAATATTTTAAATTAAATAAACTATATCAAACAAATCAAAATACAATTAATTGAAAGCAAAAATAAGTAATATAAGTATTAAATTACCATTTTATGAATCAAATTGGTTTTTAAAATTGTCAAAAACTAGTCAAATAAAAATGTGAAGAATTGGTATAATTTAAAAATAGTTTTTTTTAACTTTAAAACTACTTTAACAAAGATAACAGTTATGTGTAGTGTTTGATCGCACGGTTAGCTATGATTGCAATGTAAGTTAGAGTGGCCAATGATGGTCCAATACCGGTGCTGACCCACTAACCTTTTATTTAACTGATCATAACTGAAACTACGACAGACTATGACTACGACTCTGTATTAATTGCATAGTCTGTAAGAACAGCTCATATAACTCACTACAGAGAGGAAAGTAATGTAAAGTAACTGTAACTTCAGAGCAGCTAAACTGGATTTAAGGCGAATCTTCCAACTAAACTGGAGAGAACTGACAGCTCAGAGCTGGTGTCCCACTCTCTGCCAATCAATTGCATACCTTTTTCAGCCTTTTATTTAGTTTTTTAATACTTTTAAAACTTGAAAACAATCGTCAATTGTATTAAAACACAAGATTTGAGTTAAAAATTGTTATTTCTTATGATTGCATTGTCTGTTAGAAAATTTAAAACTATCGTAGGATTTGTTTGTATTGTTTTCTATTATTATTATTAAATAAAATTCTGTATATAATAATGGGCTTTTTATTGTGTCATAAAGTTATCATAATAACTTAATTCTGTTTCCTATATTCCCACAACTGTTTTATTTAGTTGTAAATTGAGTTTAAGATTACAGCCCAAAACAAACCAAAATCCCGACCCCACCGGGTGTGGTGTCAAACAGTGTCTGTTTATTTAAATTAAGATGAGTTTTCAATTTAGTTTTTAAACACAATATACATATTAAACTAGTATTAGCCTCTTTTTGTCGCTAACTCCAGGCCAATCAACTTTATTTATAATACCATGACATAAGTTACCAAATATTTATGTCTTATTGCAATACTATTACTAAATACTTGTTTTTAATGTTTGAAATTAATTTAAATTAAATTAAATAAGTTTTGTATGTAAAATAAAGAAAGCGATAATAAATTTGTATTAAAAAAATACAATTAATAAGATTAATAAAATTATTTGTATTTAACATTGAACTTGGGTTAAGGTTTCAAAAAAGATTTTTGTTGTTGAATACATTCTTTTGAAAGTTATTTAATTAAAGATTTTATCAATTATTAAATGAATATTTCCTTCAAATGCAAAGTTTGCAAACTTATATCATATAAATTATATCATATGATATGACATATGTTTTACTTAAGAGTAATAGCTTAATACTTTTAAGTTTTATAAAAGTCATTAAAAATTTTTATTGAATACCATTTGAATTACATTAACAAATCTGTTTGTTTAATCAAAAATACTTTTTTATATATAATAATAATTATTTATTTTAGTGATTAAATTGAGGATTAAATATTTGGTTCATTCAAACACACAGTATTTGCATTGTTGTTATTTTTATTGCAATTGTTATGTAATAAAAATATTTGTATTAAATTTATAATTGTAATATAAGATTATTGTTTTTATAAGTTATCAAAAGTTTAAATCTTAAATATTTTATGGCAATTATTTGTACCGTTAGTAAACTGGATAACTTGGCTCAGTTGGCTGGTAGCAACCAGTTCCTTTTTAGAAAGTTATACTAGTTTGTCACAATTATATTGTCAATTAGCAGTATCAATTTTAGACCAGACTTCCTATTTATTATAGCCATTCCTAAGCTATACCATCAGTATGTCAAATACAATCTTTGATCACAAACTTTCATAACATTTATTTATTAATTAAATGTGTACTTAAAATTGTTTTTCAAAAAATATACACAATATATATAAATTTGATTATTCTTAATCATAAACACTTAACTAACCAACAGATTGCAGTCCAAGGACTGAATGACTTTACATTTCAAGTTTTACTATTACTTTAAGTTTTAATTATATTTATTTTTAAAAAAAACTTTTCTAAAGTAATTTTCAAACTTACTACTCATTACAATATTCAATATACATTATATATTTATATATTTCATTATTAATGATTCATTAATAATGAATCATTAAATTATCCTTTTTTACATTTATTAAAGCACAATATAATTTTGAAAATGGCCATGAAACATTATGTAAGCATTTTATTTTAAAATAAATTAAATAAAAATTGAATAATACTTTATTATTAGTACATCAAATATCCTAATACATTGTTTTGTGGTATGTATAAATATCATGATATAAATTATAGCTTACAATACAATAGTTGTCTGCAATACTTATGTGAATTATATCCCGGATTACATTCACAATAGTTTTTTGGCCATAAATATAATGTACAAAAATAGCTACTCTTTCTAACAAACAAACTGATCAAACCTTCAATGAATATGACATTCATTGCTATATTATTCATACATTAAAGTACTTTCTTTCGTCACTCAAAAGTGGTGAATATTTTTATATATTAATTGCATTTAAAGTATTTGATTAATCATTAATGTATGTATTTATAATCAAACTGATCATGTGAACTATATTATATTCTTATCATTATTTATTTAATTTTCAAATTAATAAAAATACAGATGTATTCATTATTTTCTTATCATTTAAGTATAAAACTTAACATACTTTATATAAAGTGTAATTTGATATGAAATTAATTATTGTCTCGTTGTTTCAAAAAGTTATCAATTTTTAAAATTAAAATGAATAACCATGTTTAACGACTGACCAATTGATACAGTGTCCAATTGTCTCATTGAATGTCTGTGTTGAGACCAGTTGTCTGGTAAATATACATAATAAAGTTTAGTTCAATGATTAAGACTTTAAGTGCAATTGAGTGCAATTCTGGTGTTTTATAAAAAAAACATTAAATAAAATATATGATCAGTGATACAGAGAGACACTAAACTTGCAATTTTACAAAATCTGTTATTAAATTAATTATATTATAATTTATAATACAGCGTTTTGGCTAATTATTACATATAAATGACTATCAAAAGTGATCGGAGTGTGTGCACCGGTGGTCGCAATCACCTGCCACTACCTACGGGTCCGTATCCTAACATTGGATTCTTTGATTTGATGACTGGTAGCGACAAAAACGATGGTCTATTAGTCCGCGTACTGTATCCGGCGTCAGACCAGATCACAGATATCAGACAAAGTGTGAAAGAGTGGCCACAATGGGCGCCGCACCACAACTACAAGACCGGTTACTTAAAGGTAGTACGTTTCCCAGACTCGTTGGCCAGATTGGCCAGTCATTTTAGTCCCGATTTCTCAATACCTATACTGGAAAATGTGGAACCGCTTCGGCCGGATAATGGACATACATTTCCAGTGATTATCTTTTCTCACGGCATTGCCAGTTGTCGTACCACTTACTCCAGTGTTTGTATTGAAATGGCTTCTTATGGGTTCATAGTTTTTGGTAAGATTCTCGTGTTTGTTATCAATCAATATAATATAATAAAAATCTATTGTAATTGTTAGTTAGAAACAGATTAGTTTGTTTGATTAGCAAAGTATTAATTTATGTGATGTATTGTATGCTTATCTAGTGATAGAGCACAGGGACGAGTCGGCGGTCACTACTTGTTACCAGACCAGTGATGGATCGTTTAAATGGCTTCCCTATCGTCACGTTAAACTTTATGATAATGATCTGCCCATACGTTGGGAGCAACTTGACCGCAGAGTGGCTGAAGTGAAGAGATTAATAGATTTAATAAATGATATTCAAAATGGAAATGAAATACAAAATGTCTTTAAAAGTGATTTTAAAGCCGAGTGTCTGTCGGGACTTATGGATCTTAATAAACTCATATTAATGGGCCATTCATTTGGTTCGTCAACTCTTATTAAATCTTTACTATCACTCGATTGCGTTAAAGTAGGTGTTTGTTTGGATGCCTGGATGTATCCATTGAATGATATGGACTCATCTCTAGTCAAAGAACCGCTTCTGTTCATAAATATGCAAACCTTTCAAATCAAACCTAACCTTAAATGCATGAAAGAGTATATCGGATCCGATGGCACCAACACTGACGACAGAAAAGTAATTACAATCAAAGATGCAAAACATACGGATCAGAGTGACGTCCCATTTACCCTTCCTCTGCCTCTTCTCTGGTTATTCGGTATGAAATCAAAAGTGAATCCAATTGTCGCCCACGACTTGACCACCGCTTTGGCGCTCGACTTTATTGTCGACAAATTGAAATGTAAGTTACAATTATGTTATAAATAATTAAATCTCTAATTAAATATTATTTTATTTTAAACTTTATAGTGAATCTTAAAAAAGACAAAAAAGATTTCATTGAAAAATATGGCAACAAATTAATGGACGGAATTGATCCGATTTGGTGGCAATAATTACAATTAGGATAATTAGATTAAATATAATTTATACATTTAAATAAGCTCTCGTTTGTATATTTAAAAGATAATAGTGACTAACCAAGTAAATGACTATATTTATAGTTTTTTATATAAAAATATTGCAATTTATATGAAATTATGTAAATTATCACTAATGACTATTAAGTTAGCAAATATATAAATTTTTTGCATTTACAAGTTTTATATTATAAAAAACTAAATGTTGTGACTCTAACTAAATAATAAGTAATTTCTAAAATAATGACTAAAATCTATCACAAAATGCATCCCAAATATTGCCGGGAATTCGTTGGTTATCGCGAATCAACTGTTGAATAGCTTTTTTTGTTTGTTGAACCAACTCTTCGGGTGTGACCTTTGGATCGTACGGAATAGGTTTGCCTACAAATGTTTTTAATTTAACAGGAAATCCACCATAAAATGGTATAACTGGAAGACGAGTCCATTCATAAAGCGGTCTTAATATACAACGAAATAATTTGATGGCAATAAAGGCTTCGCGAAGATTTTGGGTAAAAACTGGAATAATGGGTACTTTGGCTTCAATGGCCACTCTGGCAAAACCTGTCCTATCTTTCCACACAAGTTTATATCTATTATCACCAAACAATGCCTCACGACAACCACCAGGCGCTATTGATAATAAATTATCTTGATTTAACAATTTGACACACTCGTCAACTGGTCCAGTTAATACTTTAAGCTCTTTCATCAAGATCTTAGAGCCGGGTAACATAAATAAAAAATGATCGCCAACTGATCGGACAAATCGTTTTTTGTAAAGTAATATTTTAGTTATCAAATAAATGTGGTCAAGAGGTATACACCCGTGATAGTAGACGATGAGCGCCGGACCTTTTTTGGGTATGCGGTGCAGACCGTCCACTTCATATGAGTGCCAGAAGTATCCGTGAGCTTCCCATAGCATTACCATTAGGTATAATAAACTTTTCCACTTTTTGTGACTATTTAACAGTGTTTTAGCGTCCAATTGTTGCCGATGTCTATAGACATACATCGCTAAAGCTGTTATGTAAAGACTAATAAACATTAGGAGTGGTATGACTGCAAAGATTAAGGTACAGATAATTGATAATAAAAGCCATGGATAGACAATCATTTCTGTTGGCAAATAATGTTCAATATATGGATTGAAATAATATGTTTGTATTTCATAGACATATACTTCAAACCAATTAAATAATCTTTTGAATAATAAATCCATTATTTCTTTAATATTTTAATGTGTTTTGATTTCAATTGGCATTAAATTTATTCAAGTATTTTGCTTTTATTTGCATTAAAAATGTATTTAAACTTTGATTACTTGACACTTGATTACATTAAATAGTTAATAATTATTTTGAACAACTATAAAATTGCTGTTATAAATTTATAATAATTTTTCAAAAACATTAAATAATTTTGTTAATTTCTTAAAAGTTGCAAGAATATTTTACTTTTGAAAATATTTTATAACTAATAAATAGATAGATTAGTTATTAAAAGTAAATAAATAATAGTGCCAATCAATTCTTGTGATAAATCAATAATTTATAATGTGGTTTTAAATTTTAAAAAGATGCAACCAAGATAAACTAGAATATAAAAACTAGATAAGCAAGAATAATTTAAATATTGTATTAAATAGTTAACAAAACCAGACTTGAGATGTCGTTTCACATGTAAATTAATAAATTTTTATATCATTATTATGTAGTAAATACAGAATATACTAGAAATACATGTTTATAAATCATTCAAACAAAACGGGAAACCAAATAATAAATTATTAATAATAATTATATAATTATTGTTGTGGACCTCAGGTTATAAATTCACAATACAATGACTATATAATTAAGACACGGATTTTAATACAATTAACTTATATATTATTTATATATTAATAGGACTACTAATTAACATATTACTAGTTTATCACATTCACATCATTATAATAAAATAATATATTTAAATTATTTGTATAACTACTGCACAAATGACTAGAGAATTCAAAACAAACAAAACTAAATAAAACAAAACTAAACTAGGCAAATATTCACTGTATTCATTGATTGCAATTATGGTGTAAATGTAATAGAGGTTGTATAAGTTTAGTATAAAGTAGGTAAAAACAACTCCTACTTTTTATTATCTCATGAGAATATTATATATAATAATATTTTTAATTTAAAAGCCTATCGGCCTTCAAACTTATCAATATTGTTTATGTATTTTCAATTGAAACATGCATATAATATATTGATGTATTTATGTATTGGAAAAGTTATAAACTTTTACACCTTGATCTAATTTTATTATTCAACTATCTTTATTATGTATGATTTTTTGCGATAAAATACTCTTTTTATTTATTATCTAAATGTTGTACTAAAAAAATTATTATTTAAACAATTGATAATGTATTTATCCGATTATATATGTAGATTGCAATCAGTAATGAATAGATAAGTAATATTTTTTTTAAAACTTTTAAAAGTTTCATTAGACTTTCAATTTTAAGTATTGTTTTTTTGTTTTGAAAGTATTTCAACAATTTTTCATCACTAGGTTTCCCCCCTATTGTGTGTGAGCCGTATAATTGAATGCAAAATTAACTTTTGTTTTTCTTATTGTTTTGTTACAAACCATTTATTGTTTAGTATTATATATTTTTCTTGTTTTTGTTTTGTATTTAATTGTGCCGTCGAAACGATTGACTGCAAAATCTCATTAGAAACTCATTTATTCACAAAGGGATCTAATTTATACCAAAAAACACTTTTTTTTATTCATTTAAAAGTTGTTTTAAAAAGTTTTTTAAACTACAAATCTTCTTCATTATTGTGTGAAAAGTAAGTAAATTTTATGCAAACTTTTTGTTTTTTTCTGTTTAAAAATTTAATTAATTATACGTTTGTTTGCTTTATAATGAATAACTTCTGTGAATGAACTGAATTTATTAATATAATATTTAATTTGAAAATTTTAATGTATTTTTTTACAATTACTTTCCTCATCTCGTTTGCAATTTGATCAACACTTTTGTTGTTTTGTTTTCTCTGTTAAATAGTTATTTTTTAATTAATTTTGTATAATAAAATTTATTTAATTATATATATTTATATTTTTAGTTAAAAAATATTATATTTTTATTTACATATTCAAAGCAAAAATAGCTTTTTCTTAAATTAATTTATAAGAAAATTAATTGTTTTTATTGATTGTTTTCCCACATAAACTTTCAACACTTACAAATGGTTTACTTAAAATACATATTTTTAATTTATTAACTAAATTTAGATTTTATAAAGATTCATCATACTAAAAATAAATTTTATAATGCATTTTACAAATCAAAATATTTTTTTTTAAATATAATTTTATTT